>VXBR01012083.1:970425-1021285 GCA_013400215.1 Cisticola juncidis | reverse complement strand
TTTTTTTTGCTCCCCCTTTTTAAAATCAATATGACAAGCTTGATATTGGTGATGTGAGATTAGCTGAGAAAATGCATGAAATTGCTCAAGAAACACATCTCTCAAGATATTCAATTTTGAAGGCTAGACCCAAGCACATCAGTCTAACATAACGTATTATTTACAGAGATGTTATTTCATTTAGTACATGTGCTTTTTTGTTATTGTTGTTGTTGTTGTTGGTTGTTGTTTGCTTGGTTGGATGCTTGGTTGGTTATTTCTGTGGTTGGTTTTGTTGGGGTTGTTCTGGGGTAGCAGGGACTGCTTCATTCATAGCAGAGCTCAGTATTTTGTAACAGTACCATGAAGATGTTTTGCCCTGAGTAGCAATTTTAGTGACATTAGGAAGAGAGATTGATCATGGATTGTGTTAAGGTAGCTTGAATGTACTATCATTTGCCTTCAAGAATTCAAGAATTTTGTTTTCTGAATGCAGCAAAATTCAGTGTATGCTGTTTATTCATTAATCCAAATGCTCTTTCAGCCATGGAGTTTTCTGCTTCTCCCAGTCAGTTTCCAAGGGCTTGATCAGTGTTTTCTTTTGATGCTGATGTCTTCATCCTCCTTTTACACTTCCCCACACTCTGCACTATTTTCCACAGAGCATAAAACATATCACTCAAAGATAGTTAAAAACCCCATAAACCCTCTTGTTAATTTGAAATTATATCTTCATTTGAAACCAGTATTGCTGTTTCAGCATTCCAGTGTGCATCATTTTGGGTACCACCAGAAATAAATCAGGATCTAAGCCAAAGTCCTTGCCCTGGTTCCAGTTCATCACAGTGTCAGTCACCTACCTCTAATAAGACAACTGGTATGGCTCTGACATGTAAGGGCATCCTCTGCTGCCTGTATGCCTAAGAAGACACAACCTTGAATATCTTTACTTCCCAAACCAAGGTGGAGCTGTTTTCAACTGGTTTTCTACCAGAAAAATAGCAGGGAATAATGATGTCCATGAGTTGTACAAGTATAAGAAAATTGAAGTGTGGCAGAAAAAGGCTGCATCAAGTCAGGATTTATTACAAGAGTTTCAGCATTATGGGATACTGTAGAAAGGAAAATGAAGGGTAGTACAATTTTGATTTTAACAAAAGTGAGGCGTGGTAGCTAGACATTGGCTGAATTTCTCTGTAGGCTGTTTATGTGTGAGCAATGGACTGCTTACCCCTTGATTGCATGATTGGTTATCTTGGTCATTAAACTTTTTTTTTTCTGCTTTCTGGTCTGAGAAATGAGACTTGAAAGAGAGGATATGAAAAAAGATAAGGGATGAATAGTGAAGTCCTCATTTTCAATATACTGTTACTCAAGTCTGCAGGTAAAGATGAATGTAGACACACTCCTAATATTTTGTGTGAGCAAAAAAATGTTATGGAAGCTTTTGGCAGTTAGCAAAGAGGCATAAATACAGCACCTATGAGAAGCCATTTATATTCCAAATCAGTATTCAGAAAAGTTTTGTTAAGTATTTGAGAAGCTGAGCTGAACCCTAAGCTTCAGTATATGTACTTTTGATGGAAATGTATATTTATTTGTGCTCTGATAGTAGCTATGCTTCTATCTGGCTGTCATCTACTTTCATCTTTCCCTTGCCTCCAGAGAGAAAAACAGCGTGTTTTTCAAAATTCTGACAGAGTGTAGCTGCCCATGCAGAAAAACTGATTTCTAGGCTATTTTATTTTGCAAACTGTGTGGAAAAAAGCCAACCATCACTCACTGCCCCCCTCTCCTGCCCCAGCCTCCAGGAGGCCCTTTTCAGGTCCTTCTGTCTGGCTTCTGTAACCAGAGCTCCCAAGAGAAAGGCATTTGCTCTCACAGGCTGAGGACTCCCTTCTCAGAATCCTGTCTAATGGAACCTAAATTCTTCTGCTAGCACTGATTGACAGCCAGTAGAGTAAAAAATTAATCACATAGACAATTAACAAAATAAAGCAAAGAGCCCTGGTTAGGACTGAATGTCTAGGGTAACAAAAGCAGAGGACAGTCAGCATTGTATTTGGACATTTCAGTATATGTATTTTTGTAGTAAGAGACAAAACCCCTGAATTTGATTTACAGTAAAGGACCATTATTATTATTATTATTAAATTTGTTCAAGCAAGAATGAACCATGTTAGACATCAACTTTTGATGCAGAATTGCTTTGTAAATATGTTCAAATTCAGAAAAATTTATACCATACAAATTGTTTAATCTGGTGAGTTTAAGTGATTTAGCTAGAATTACCTCCTTATGTGAAAAGCACAGCTACAGAAAATAAAATGCTAGAGAACTTTGAAAATCAGAAGTTGCTTTCACATCTCCACTCACTAGAAACCCCAAGGAAAATCTCTCTAGACTCTAGGAAAAAAAAAAAGTAAAAAATAAAGAAGAACAAGATGTTATGATCAAGTTTTTTATTTCTTGTCGCCATTCTTCTTAATACATCTATTCACATTTTAACATTTGGAACTCATTCATGAGACAAACTGAGTACATCAAAGAATTTTCTGCAATTATTGTTTCATAAAAAAAAATTAAACCGAAGATTTTTAATCAACCACTCCTTTTAGAAACGACATAAAAAAGGAAATAATATATAAAGCCACAACTAAAGAGGGGAGAATTCTACCAAACTAGTCTAATGCAGTTGATATATGATTGGTGACTGAGACTGAAACCTTTTATCAAAGACCATGGTGAAAACCATGAGTTATAATCTCAGTTTTTCCTTTGATCTTTCATCCAGGTGAAAGATTTTTTGAGAGTCTCACAATAATCACTGTGAGTGAGAACATTCAGTTTCTACTGAATGTGCAGAAATACAGGTGTTGAGCTTGTCATTGGTTTTTGTTTTTTAATGCCTTATTTCACTTAAATATAAGTGAAAAAAATAAGGACCCATAATAGTAGTAAGATTACATCTGAAGAGTCACTCATTTCTGAATAATGTAGCCAGTGAACTACTTAGGGACACACTGAACTTGCATTTCTACAGAACATATTACCCTTTAAACATAATATCCAAGTCTCACATTGCAAAGAGAAGTTTTATCAGCTTTCCATTTAATTCTGCTTTGTGCTATTAACTCAAAATGCAGCGATATCAGTGGCAGTTTATGGTAAGTTAATAAGTATAGATAAAATCTTCTATAAATATTCATTACATCTCATTATTGCAAATTAATGAGAAAGATTCTGAAATTAGGGTTAGTCTAATTTGGAGATATGTATCACTTTTCCTACATATGAGACATAAGAAATAAATTATTCTCTAAAGCAAAGTACTAGTTTACTCCAAGGGTGGCCCAGGATGATTGACAGCATATTGTAAATGGGGTAATCTGATTGACTGGGAAGCAAAGACAGAACTGCTGCTTGGCTTTAGGTATGATAAACAGCATCCACAACATTCACTTTTTAGTACCTGGATCATTTCTTATATTCCTTTGTCTTATACTCCAAATATTCTGCTGTGGTATCATGGCCTTTGCAGAGTGGCTCAGAGGGCATGGCTGAGGTCATGGCTGATGTTGCTCACATTAGTTAGCATTGAGAGAGTCACTTAGCTCACTTCTGGGTCAACTCTGTCAGCATTTATCAGAGGAGGCCACAAGTCACCAGCTTTTTGAAAGTACCCAGATTTGCCCATCTGCTTGTGGGATGCACTTTGTGTCTGATCTAGGCTGCCTCCACCTACATCTCTAAATTTGCAGTGAGTTAAGTGGCTTGTTCGGATACTGTGAATGAATTTAGACATGATCAGAATTCAAAATGAATGTTGGTGGTCTGCAAGGACAAAATTGACTCCTAGTGGTATCTTTGCAGGACTACACAACTCTGAGTTGCCTAGAGAGGTTCAACACAAGTAGTGTGTGCATGCCAATGTCTGCACACGTGAGAGGGCTGTGCTTAGAGAATATGGATCCAAACTCCTCTCGGAGGTGCTCAATGATAGAAGAATGGACAATGGACATAAGCTGTAGCCAAATAAATCAAAATTAAATATTGTGAAAAAAAATCCTTCAGGACAATTGAGTAAAATACTGGAACAAGTTACCAAGAGAAATTGTGGAATAAAATCATAGAATTATAGAGGCAATAAGGTTGGAAAAGACCTCCAATATCCTCCAGTTCATCAAACCTGTGATCAAACACCACCTTGTCAACTAAACCACAGCACTAAGTGTCACACTGAGTAGGTTTTTTTGACCATGTCCAGGGATGGGGATATCACCACTCCCTTGGGTCGCCCTCTCCAAAGACTGACAATCCTTCAAGTGAAGAAATTCTTCACAATGTCCAGCCTGAACCTCCCCTGGCACAGCTTGAGGCTCTTTCCTGTCACTGGTGGTCTGGGAGAAGAAGCTGACACCTGCCTGAATAAAGCCTCCTTTCAGGCAGTTGTAGAGCGATAAGGTCTCCCCTGAGCTCCCTTTTTCTCCAAGCTAAACACCCCCAGCTCTCTCAGCTGGGTCTCATATGACATTCTCTAGACCTTTCACCAGCTCTGCTGCCCTTCTCTGGACATGCTCCAGAAACTCAGTGTCTTCCTTGTAATGAAGAGACCAACTCTGGACACAGGACTCGAGTTACGAATACAGGGGGACAATCCCTGCCCTGCTCCTGCTGGCCACACCATTGCTGATCCAGGCCAGGGTGCCACTGGCCTTTGTGGCCACCTGGGCACAGCTGGCTCGTGTTCAGCTGCTGTCACCAGCACCCCCAGGTCCTTTCCCACCAGGCAGATTTCACCACTCTGCCCAAGCCCGTAGCACTGCCGGGGGTTGTTGTGAGCCAAGGGCAGGGCCCAGCACTTGTCGAGCTTCACACCTCAACCTCAGCCCATCAATACAGCCTGTCCAGATCCCTCTGCAGAGCCTTCCCACTCTCAAACAGATCAAGTCCCACACAAATCTCTGGCCTCAAAGATATTAAAGACTCAGGCGGAAAAATCCTGAGCAGCACAAATAAAATTGTCCCTATTTGGAGCAGGATGTGCAACCAGGTGTCATCCAGAAATCTCTTCCAACCTGAATTATTCCAGGATGCCTGACAGCTCAGCTTTATAAAACAAAGGTCAGTCCTTCAAAAGTGGGATGTCTTAAACTGAAATCTTTGATTGATAAACTTCTTAGTTGTTTAGCATTTAAAGACTGAATGAACAAAAAACCAAAACAAACAAAAAACCCCAAACAAACAACAAAACAAAACAAAGAAATAAAAAAAAAAAGGAGGAATTTGACGGTATGGGGAGGATAAACTTCTAATTTATGTAGAAATTCTGCAAACAACAGGCCAGTCTGAATGAAAGAATATTAAGAATATTGCACCTTTTTTTCAGAGTAAAATCACAGTGAAGATTCCACCATAATGGGCATTTGGATCCTCAATGGCTGTTACACCATGGTTTGTAATTTCGAGGTTACTGCAGGACCCCAAGACCAGGCAGAATATTGACCAGTACTTCAGAGTATTATCACTAAAACTAATAAATGTACATTCTGCTCCTGAAGCAGAGTGCTTCAGGTCCAGGAAACTCAGCATTTAGGCTCACCATGCTCAGTGCTCCTTTGGGGCCCTCTGGAAGACACAAAGCTGTTCTTCCCATTTCAGAGCTTGCCATGGACTGGCTCTTTTCTGTTTATCTGGTTGTGTCTTCTTGTCTGATTCTGTCATTCATCCCGCAGTGGCTTTTCTCCGCCTCCTCATTCCACTCACTGCTTTTGTGTGGACACATCAGTTTTCTATAACCACTGCAATCTGAGGGGAATAAAAAACTAGCTTTTTCCATTTTATAGATCATCTAAATACATTGTTTTCAAAGCTCAGATAGAAATATTTCTCTTGCCACCTTGCTTAATACTATCTATTTCTTCTGTCTTTCCATTTTCAGTTTATACTATTATTTAAGTCCAAAGCGTTTTCTCAATTAATATCTAAATCATAAATAAAACTACGTTTCTCAAAAATTAATAAAATAAATTTATATTATTGCAAGGACTCCTACACTTGATAAAATTATTATAAAAATTTTCCCTCATTTATCTGAAATGCATATATGGAAATAAAATTTGACTCACACTTTAGGAATGTGTTTTACCTTTGCCATGCTATGAGAAAGATGTGGACTTTAAAAAATGAGATTCATATAAAAGTATTCGTATAAACCCTGGAAACCAGATTCTGTGACCTCCGTTGATAGGATTTTTGCCTGATTAATGAAAGAAAAAAAGACTGAAATATTTTGCTCATATTAATATCAGCACAAGAGGTACATTCATTCCATCCTCTGTTGTCAGTGGATGCACAGACCAACCTTTGTTAGATGGTACCCATCCTCTCTTCGTATGGGCGATACAAATCATGTCTTTCTCATGAGAAAAAACCTCTTCTGTGCTCTTTCAAAAGGAAAAGTCTAATGCATTTTGGAGGACTTTCTTCCCTTTTTATGGATACTGCTGGTCAAGAAAGAAATATAACTTAGGACACAGAACAGTTTGAGTGTGTAAACTTGTGGTGCCATACAATATGTCTTAATATTGCAGGTTTAATACTAACTGCACCACAGTAATTTAATAATTCTGTGGGAAGACTGCTGGGTTATAGAGGATATTTGTCTTGTGATTTCTTTGTGGCAAATCAGAAATTACAGCAGTGCTCAAAGGAATAGAAATCTTAGATACTCATGACCTTCACTGAAACCCCTTTCGTCACTTGTCAGTTCTTTAAGGGGCAATTTAATTGTAGCTCTTTGGCGGTGACAAGGTAAGTGCTGGCATTTTGGCACTGTCATTCATTAACCTCATGCAATGTCAGCAGCACTGCCTCAGACGTGTCACCATTTCCCCAGCGATGGCAAGCTGACTTTTAGGACATATGTTATTTCAGAGATGCCTACGAGACAAGTCTGCATGCTTCACATTCTTTTGTATGGCATCATTTTGTATTGTTTATGCAGTTAAAAAGCTTCAAGACTAAAACTAACTTGTTTCAGTCCAGGAAAATAAAAAATAATTTGTGTCATGAACAGAAAATTACCTAAATGATTTGTCTTGATCAGAAATTAAAAATAAAACAAACACCCCCCCCCCAAAAAAAAAAAAAGATTAAAAACCAAAACAACAAAGCACCAAGGAACTGGAAAAAAAAACAACAAAAAACCCAAAACAAAACCCCTTGAGCATAATCCACAAGGAAAAAAATATTCTCACTACAAGTGAAGGTTAAATAATAATTTTTCACATGCAAATGTCTTAAAGCAGAATTAAATAAATAAAATGTCAGGTTGCAAGGCACACAATGTACACTATAAATATTATGATTTATTTTATGTTTCATATTTCTCAAAGTTTATTTGGGAACCCAAACTACTAATATTAAATAGGCTGGAGAGACTTGATGCTGAGAATTATTTGCTGACAACATTTGCCAATGCCTAAAAAAACAGTATATATTTGCCTGCACATTTCTCCTGCTACTTTATCTGGACATCAGTGACTGGTGTTTCTGTGCAATTCCACCACATAAATTAATAGATATTATTATGATATAACTATTAGAAGGTAACAAATATTATGATTTAATTAATTTATGCACATTATTTAATTATTACATATTTAAAATATAATTCATAGTAACAGCAATCATCATTAAGAGCTTGATTTTCATTTTTTAAATTCACAGAAGGAGAATTAAAGATCACTAAAAAATAAAGTAATTGTGATGCTAAATCATGGATGACTCAAGATGCAGATCTTGAATTTAGATTTGAAACACTAGAAATTTAAATCATTTGGGTCTATCTATTTTTTAAATTAAAAAAAAATCTAGATCCAGGTTGAAGCTCGATGTCAAAATGTTCCTGTGTTTCCACTTGATGCAAAAGACTAGTATGGAGCTTAAACCAGCAAAACCAGCATTCACTTATGTCCAGTTACTGAAGCTAGATGGAGAAAAGCCCATACTTGGAGCTCTTTTTTTTTTTAATTTTAAAAATATTCCTCTCTCTCTAGCCAAAATGAAAGAGTTTACTATGCCACTGAAAAAAACCTCCCCAAACAACAGATATCAAGGAGCGACCTAGTCTTAAAAAATTGATGTATTTAAATTTACTAGGGATGTCTGAGAAGAAAGTTGAAAGAATTTCTACCAAAAACAACATACAAGTTTTTACAAGTATTGATCATACAAATGTGATTTTTATGAAAAAAAAGTTATTTAAATCAGCACTTTCCAGAGAATAAAGCATTTCAATGACTTATTCATATCAGCTATAGAACTGATACTGATATATCAGCTCTTATACTGATACTTTAGTAGAAACATGTAAGTGAAAAGGAGGGCACTGCTGAGAATGTGTGAGTGGTGTGTGAGTGGAATGACTGAAGCTTGGGGCAGATGAAGCAGTAAATGAGTTGCAGCACAGTGCTGAGAGCCAAACCAGACACTCCATGCACTGTTACAGTGCATCTGTTAAGAACCAGCAATCCCTTCAAAACACTGCACTGGGTGCAATGGTACATGGCATTGTTTTGCAGGTAAAATTCTGCCCATGTTAAAGGACATGTTAAATGCAGAATAGCATCAGTAGGGAAGCAGTAATGACTGTAGCAGGGATTTTTGCAGTCAAAGTGGTGCTAGGTAAGGAGAAAAATGAGAAGAGCACAACACATGCAGTTAGAGAGCTGGGATTCTGTCGGGTGGAGGCAATCCCACAGTGACAGAGCAGGCAGTCTGAGCCCTGTTTTCCAAGAGCAGCTCTGCATCACCGTGCTGCAGCTCAGCCCCACGCTGGGAGCAGTGCTTGGCCAGGAGGGCCTGCTGCACATTCACACCAGCCACACTCATTGATCCCATAATCTTTGCCACAGCACTTTAAGAGAACTTAGATCCTCTCTGGATTTTGCTCTCCCTTCCCTCAAGGCTGGCAATACAGATTAGTGGTTTCCTTTAGTCATACATTAAGGTTTAGAAACACAACATTAATTGCTCTCCTGACAATTTCCAATTTGATGAACAAAAAATTGAACCAAAGCAAAAGCAAGTGCAGGAATGATTGGATTGAAAGGATATGATGAATCTCTGAATGTTGGGTCCACTTTTACCAATTATCCTGACACTTTTCAGGAGCTAAACTACTTCTCAAATATTTAGCACAGTATAACATAATTATAAGATTTTCTACTCATAAATGAAAGACATTTCTTTCACTGCAAAAATAACTAAAACCTAATCCTCAGCAGAAGGAGCAAGTTACAAGTGAAAGAAATTAATAGGCAAAGCTGATTCAAAAAGCTGATGCCTTTTCTTCCAAGTAAAATGTCACATTCTGCTCTACCTCACACCTTTACTGGTCCCCACTTCCACGCTATCCCACTTAAGAGGCTTCTCAGACCATCAGCCCTCAGGTAACAAAACACCAGATGGCTTTTCTCAAGTCCTTTCCTCCCCTGAATGGCAAAAACGTGATACTACTGGCCCTTGAGAGCCAAGCAGGTCAATGGGAGGGCAGAACTGACTCATTATCTTTACTTTATACAGCTAAAAAGTGAGAGAATCTAAATGAGAAGGTGTTATGCCTGAGAAAGCTGGCAGGGCAGGAAAACAATGCACAAAAGCCTTGCTCTATTGGCTCCTCTCAATCAGCCCTATCAACCTGGCTTTTCTTCTTCCCTGGGAAGATCTTGAAAAATTTAGCAAACATTAATTAGTTATCCAGACATGCCTTCAAGAAAATAGAAATGTATACTAACTCTAAGACAAGCAGCAACACGAACCAGATGTGAATTTTGTACCCTTCATTTCACCAGAATTCAGTGCTTGACTAGTCAGAAGTGGTGAAATTTCTTTCCAGATCCAGTGTGTGACTGCTCATATTTAGGTTGCTTAAAGAGAGAAGTCTGCTCATTTGACCTGCATTTCTGAGGGGAAGGTGACAGATGTGACACAAGACCTGCATGAGTCTGGTGTGCCCAGAGCAGCCCATGAGATCTCAAAATGTACCAGAAAATTTAGCACAGATGAGTAATCCAGATCTCTAAACTTATCTGCTCATGACATGGTTTTCTGTGTGAGCTACGAGCAGCTGCAGAAAAGGCAATGTATAATTGCATATATGCAATCAATATAGTCAATGGAGAGGAAAGGGGAATTCAGCCCACCCTATGGTACTGGCCCTTCTGAATCACCTAGGCTTCAGTGACTGCAGAGATCAGATCTTCATGGATTCTTGGAGAGCTCTGAAAGCATTCTAAACTATTCTTAGTTTTGTCATAAATAATCTTATAAATATTCAGATTCCTTCCCTTGAAAAACTTAATCTTTTCATCCTATAATGTCAGGCCTCATTTTTCACCTACTGTGAATAAACTGGTTTTTGGGGGGATATCATAAATACATCAAATATATCACAAGACAGTGTTTTCTTTATACTTTTACTTCTACAGGAAGTAACAAAACACATTACTTCTGGTTTTCGTTATGAATTTACTTCACAGTGGAACCAGCCAGGTACAGTCATTGCAGTATTTGAGGTCTCAAAGAACAGGATAATATTTAGGTTGCTAACATCTAATTTTGTTAAGACTCTCTTGAACTGGTCTAGGAGAACCAATAATTCCAAACTTTTGCTGAAAAAGTTGAGAGCAAAACATACCCAAAGGCTGAAAAAAGGAATAATCACAGATATAATTTTGAGAGACTGAAAGAGCAGGTCAGAAAGATTTAAATGGGAGACAGGAAGCCTAATGTATATTTTCATGGCAAAATAATCTCTTGTAAACACAGGACCAGCCAAAATCAAAGGAAAGTAATCTACAACAAAGAGAGGGAGTGAAAGTAATGATTCAATGCCAAAAGAAAACATTTATAGGAGAGAGGAGTCAGGGAACCATGAAAGGATGCTGTCTTTGGCCAAAACTCCTGGAGTGCTGAGAGGAAACTGCAATAAAGAAATGTCTGTAAGTGTGCTGATTGTTTTCTACAGATCTGTGCACTTCTCACGCTAAAAAAAAAAACCCAAAGATGTCTAGAAAGATGCATTCGTCTGCATGTTTTCTTAGCCCAGTTTGAAATTAAGCAATAAAATGGAGTATCTAGAGATGTTTGTGGTAGTGTTTCTTGTTCTCTGCCTCCAAAGCCAGATGGAATGGCCCAGCCTGCTTTGTGCAGTCAAACCATTCTCAGACCCAAAGCAGAGTGGTCACTGCCCTGCTCTTCTTCCCAGCAGCCCAGGGTGGCTGTGACCAGAGATATGGTACTGAGCCCAACCCTCACCCTTCACCACACCACCCACATGCCTAAATGACCAGGAGAGTCCTGGAGAGGTGCTTAAGTTACCAGAAAATGCTAAACCATGGGTGGAGGTGGGTGAAGCAAAAGATGGTTTTGGTCCAGATTTACAAAATGGATAGAAACCCCATATTTGTGAATATATTCTGACCTCATCATATTCTCATGAATTTAATGACATTGTTATCCTCAGGAGTTTACCTGCAGTGTGATTATCAATGCAGATTATCCAAGCCATGAGGTTATCACCAAGTTCCAAAACATTTCTGCTTAAAACCCAGCATCTCATAAGAAGAACTGTAGTGCCTTGAGAGCTGTACTGCTCATTGGTCCCAAAAACCAGATAGGTTGAAACCTACCTGATTCAACCTCCTTTTACACAAAGCTCTTTGTTCCCAGAATAAAGTGGGGAGCCAAACAGAGTGCAGTATCATTGCTGGACTCTAAATCACATAAAGACCACATTAAATAAGACAAGGTTCTGTTGGTGGGGTGGCTACAGGGGTGGCTTCTCTGAAGAGCTGGCAGAAGCTTGCAGAGCCAGCAGAGTTTACCTGGCAATGTTTACCCAGCTGGAGCTGAGCTGGTGCTTGTACATCCAGTCAGACTAATGCTGACTGAATTTTTTTCAGCTATTTTCTCAAGAAACCCTAAAATCAAACCAAAAAATTATTATTTTCTGTGTCAAAGATTGATTCAGGGGTTGATTACACATGGCTTTGTATCAAATCAAGATCTAAAGTTACTGTACCATTGTTACTGTACCATATGTACCATTGCAGGTAAAATCTGGATCCAAGAGGCAGTGAAACACTCATCTATTCCAACTGGTAGATAAAATCATTATGCTCCTAACTTCCTGGCACAACACACCAGATCTTTCTGTAATCAGAATGGCTACACCTTGGACTGTTCTCTGTAATTCTTCTTCGCAAAGAGTGCAGCACTTAACATTTTTTTTCCACACCAGTTTATATGATGTCTTTTTAGTTAATAATTGGAGCATCTTTACTGTCCACAAAGCCACAGAACACTTAATTCCACAAAAGCAACAGGAAACACAGGTTCCAGCCTTCATTTTATTGCTATTGATCTCTGTGCCAGATGTAGGTGAAGATTGCATGGGTGATCCTGCCGTTGCTCAATTGGCTGGCAGGTTTTTCCTGGCTTTCACTGAGGAGAGTGTCATTTTTGGAGAGATGGAGGGGATGTTCTGATAAAATGCTCTGTAGAGTTACAAACAACAGCAAGAGAGAGAAGGCAGTGAGGAAATTGGTAAAAGGAAATCAACTTTTGTAATATCACCCAAAGATAGGAGTTCAAACCATCGAGTCTTCACTATAGTGAAACAAACCCTGGGTGCTTACCAACTTTGAAATAATTCAGCTATCCCACTGGTCTTTTATAACAGGAGCCCTGTGAGCAAATGAAGAATCAGAGGCCAGAGTAGATATAAACACTTTAATAAAAATTCTAACACTGCTGTGAAAATAGTGGTTTTTTTCCTTCAGTGTTTTTGATTTATTTCCTTCTTTTTTATTCACTGTGTTTGAATAAACTGGAGCTTGATACTTTTCAATTAAAGAAAAATAAATTATTATTTTCTGTCCCTTTATAAGTTCCACATGCACATGGAATAACATGTTTATAAACCAAAGCAAATAGATCTTTGAAAAATAGTCTGTCATCTTGTAGTATTCCTGATAATGTTTTGATTCTAACCCAGTTCCTCCTGATTTGTCTCATTATTCACTGCTGAGCTGTTTAATGACAGACTTGTAGGCCAACTGGCAGGAAAAGTGCAGGGGAAGTATTATTTTCCTGCAATATAAAGTTGGATGTCTCACTTTCATTTTTCTCTTTCACACCCAAGATAAATCCTGAGCTATGCCACAGTGGCCCACATAGATTAATATACAAAAAAGATATTTAAAAACCTCAGCAAATGAAAGGTTTCTAGCAAGGTGTATTAAGAAAATCAAGTTAGTACTTTTGTACTTTCTAGCCTTTTGAAGTTTTTCAGCATCTCCTCTTTTGTAAAGTAGGTGGTTCTTAAGGAAACAGAGAGAATCTCAGTTCTATTGAGACAAATCGTGAAATTATAAATAAATTTTCCAGGGGCAATTCTTCTTGCTTACTACCTTTTCTATCAAACTTTCTAAATTAACTTTTTGCTAAACAAGAAGACTGCCTTCAGCAGGAACAGTTTTGTCAAGTCCCCCAGTGAAAGCAGTGAGAAAGAGAGTGTATATATATGCATATTTGGAAACTTCCCACCAAAGTTAGATAAAATCTGCTCTTGATTAAATAAATAAATAACATCTGCTGAAATCTTAGAACAAGCATGACAAACTGTAAACTGAAACACTTGCACATGCTTGACGATTTGCATCAGGCACATCAAGCATTACTCCATCAGTAGTTCTGAAATAAGGGTCAAATTCAGCCAAGTGAGGATCACAACCAGAGGTGGGAATTTTCAGCAGAAGCACAGAAAATGCTGCCATGTATGTTAAGCCTTGCTTGTATTTTAAAAATGGTTTTACATGCTGACCAATGCAGATTTCTTTCTCCAGATTCTATATTCTTGCTTTATTTTTTTTTCTCCAATTCTTCAGTTCTAGGCTTTTTACTTCCAGGCAACACCTGTCTTAACATATTTAGAATGCAACTTAACCTCTTCTCTGATTCACCCAGTTCCCTCCTCCCCAGATAACTGAAAGGTAATACCTTCACAAAGGCCTCCCCTTCTGCCCTCCATCCAACACTAATTATCAAATTTCTTCTCTTTGTTACAGTAAAAAAATAATTACAGTAGTCTTGCCTTTCCTGAAATATGTCATTGCTCCTGGGAGATTTTGCATGTATGAGAGAGGAGATGTCTCTATTTTTCTCTTTGTTCCCAGTGCATTGGAACATAGAGATGAGGAGTACTGACATATTTGTCTGGATCCATCAAGTTACAGTTACTGGTACAAGTCTTCTCTTGTCTATAGGACATCAACATATGCTATAATTATTGTTCCATCACTGCCCTCAAGAGTGAACATCTGCTCCTACCCTGCCATCACAGTTTTAATCTGCTTGTAGCTCCTGTTTCCTTGAAGAGCAATCCAAATGAGACAGAGTCTGTCTCTTACTTTTCTCTGTTTTTTTTAATAGCTTCCAGCCTTTCACCACAGCAAAGTGAATACCTCGAGCTCCCACCAGTATTCATTTAAATGGAAAACTGAATTCCCTGTAGCTGTGCTAGTGCCTGCAAGCAGATGGAGTGAGGTGGGAATCCAACTTTCCCACAGGCACAAACACAGTAACAGCAAATTGAATTTGCTATCCAAGTGGTGGGGGTGTCATAGTTCTCAGAGAGCTGCCACAGCCTCTCTTCAAACTGCACTGAGTGGGGAGCCACAGGATTTGCATCAATACTGAGTGTCCTCCCACTGGTGCACAGACATCCTACTCTTTTGCAGCCTTTCCCAGCTGTGATGAGGGGCTCCATTTGCCCATTCCACCCCAACTCACCTCTGTGGTTTACACACTTCAGAAAATGTTTTGTCTGTACCTTTTGGACAGGATAAATCTGAAAAGCAACAAAAGCAGGAGCAAAAATAAAGTGTTCCAACAGCATATCTCAATTCAGTGGCTAAGAGTACTCACAGACACATAAAATTATGCTTTTGCATTGGTTTATGGTTGGACTCAATGATCGTGAAGATCTTTTCCAACCTAAATGATTCTGAGTTTCTATTGCTAATAATCTTCTGTGGTGACAGTGCATAAACAAACATGCACACCCCTCTAGGCTGAGCTAAGGGTTGCCCTTCCAGCACCCATCCTCACCTGACAAACACAGGAAATACTACACTCATGGCACGCAAATCCCAAAATCTTTACTAGAATGAGTTCCAACTTCAAACAATGTAAAACTGACTGGACTCAGAGCCAAAATGTTAAATATGAAAATTGTATTGCCATCAAACCCATAAATTTGACAAAAATATTCTATTTATTTAAAGAAACTATAACCTGGATAAACTACTCTGGCATACTGTGATGTATGAAATCCGTATCTGAATCCCCCTTTCTGCTTTCTTCTCTGACTGTCCAGAATTTAAATTTAGACCAACCAATGGTATCAAATGGCATTTTCTCTTTTGTTATTGCTCACTAGTCTCTTCTCTACTGCTTTTGAAGATGATTTTGGAAGCAGTCTTCATAAGAACTAAGTCTCCTGTGCAAATTTCTGCATTTTGACTTAAAATTGTTCTCTTATAAGGAACCTTATACACCTCCAATGAAATAAAGCACCAGTGACAATTTAAATACCATATATTAATCTTTCTAATTACTTGGGAATGGCAGCTGTCTGTGATAGGCTTTTCAATGTTACACTGCATTTTATCATCCTTTTTGAAAATACTCTTTCTCTCTTGCTTTACTGTAAACTCTTCATGAGATATTCAATAACGGAAGAAATAATTCCTTTTAATATTCTGTAATAAAAAGTAAACTTTTTTGTTGCTGATAAAGACTGAACCAAAGGTACTTGCAATTTTAAACCATCAGAAATAACTCTGATATTGACTTAATTTCTGCTGCATTTAGACCTCAGTTATATCTTATACCTCAAGAATGTCCTCATCCTTTAACTTAGAAAGAGCTGAAAATCTTGTTTTGAACAAAGATACTCTTGCAAGCAGCGAGCTCTCTGAATGAGTCCTAAGTAAAATGAGCCATTTACAGTCTGGATACTTTTTGTGACTATCTTTAAAATATATATTGTACAAGCTAAACATATATATCTCAAAAGATTATGCTGTTGGAGGTGAACAGGAAAGATCCACTAAATCCTACCAGCTAAGGCCATTTGAACTTCACTTACACTGTCAGTCATCCTCAAGAACTCTGAGAACTGCTTTGCAGCCTTAATGTTTGCTCTCAAAAATTCATTTGACTTTGAAGTTATTTCCATTAAATTTGTGTGGTCTCTGGGAAAACTTGCTGCTGGTGCAAGCACCGTGGTACACTGCTCTTTTGCTACTCAAGGGTTAGAACTTCATTTTCTCAGGAGGTGCAAAGGATGAACTAAAGAGAAGTGTGACAAATGCTTAAAATGAGAGACAAATACAGTAATCAATGGACAAATATTAAGATGGGAATAACTCTAGGGCTAAGAACCTGAGTTATATATAAAGACACAGGTAAACATACAAACACATGCAGACACACCTTTCATTTCAGATACAAAACCTTTGCAAGAGGCCTTTTGGGATACTCTGCAACACGTTGGATCAAGCATTTTGATGGTATTGTATATATATATGGTATTGTATTTTGGTATTGTATATATATATGAAGATTATTGCCAAGCAAGCCATTAAAAATTTTGATTTTTTTTCCTGGATTTTCTACATGTATAGTATCATTCACTTTATTTGTTCCAGAAACCACTCAAACTGGCTAGACTGTACAAGCAATACATAAACAAGTGTTCTCTTACCTTAAAACCTATCATGACGTGTTTGTAGTGTTTGTCCTGAAAGATGAATATTTTCACCACTCAGAGATCACCATGGATGCCAGTAAGATGTAAAAGTAGCAAACACAAACTGCAGAAATTCTCAGGCTCATGAAATGTGCTAAAAGATTCTCACAAATCACTGAATTATCCTGCACTTCAATTGAAATCTAAAACCTGTTTCCTCCTTTCCTGCCCTTTTTCCTATGTGCCATGAAGGGCCCAGCTCTTTTATCTCCAGAGCTTTTCCCTTTTCTATGTTCTTCCTTTGCTGCAGAGGAGTAGCTTCCCTCACACATTCCCTTTTACAATGCCAAGGCTTGGCTTGCACTGAATAAGGATGAGGAGCATGATTAACCCTGTATTTCATATAAGGCCTCAACTAATTTGTGCCTATTACTTGACTGAGGAAGGATATCTTCTTAGCTCCAGCAGAAAACTGGAGGGAAAGCTTGGAATGTTTCCATGTTTGCTTTAAATTTTTTCAGAGTGTCTATCAAATAGAGGTATGATTTGAAAGGTTCTCTTACAAACCAAGGAACCTTGCAGCTGTAAAAGTCGTGACAGACTGAAAGAGACCTGAAAATAAGGACAGCTGATAACTTTCATGGTTTATAAACCTTTCATGAAGGAAAAGTATCACTTGTGTTGAGATCAATAATCTATCAGTGAAATAGAGTTGTTTTGAGGGAAAACATGCAGCTAGAACATTTTGTGAGTTTTTCTGGTCCAGCTACTAAGTTAGGGACACTGGGATCCCAGGTTTTCAAAGAGGGGAGGGAAGATCTGTTTACTCTGTACCAGAGTTGTCTGCGTTCCCTTATTCCTTAAAATAATGGTGTGTGGCCTCTGTGGCCCCTCCTCCAAGTCAGCCTGTTTGACTCCTCTGATAACTGAGTCTCTGACTATCAGTTCTAAGCCAAAGGATGAGTGTCTCAACCACTGGAGCTGGGTTCACGAGCTGGTGAGCTCCAGCCCAAACAAGAGAATGGCATGTAGGTAACACAGCAATATTTGTGTGACAAGGAACATCTCTTAGTACAATGGTCAATGACTTAGCAAAATGGGACACTTCTGTCTGAAAACAGAGGACTATGATTCGATGTTTATTTGAACTCGATGTTTCATTTTAAAATGTGCTATAAA
Organism: Cisticola juncidis; assembly: GCA_013400215.1. Taxonomy (NCBI): domain Eukaryota; kingdom Metazoa; phylum Chordata; class Aves; order Passeriformes; family Cisticolidae; genus Cisticola; species Cisticola juncidis. The sequence continues at coordinate 1,003,305 of VXBR01012083.1, read as the reverse complement.
CCTTTGAAAACAGAAATATTGACACTCATTAACACTTATAGCAAAGGACTTTATGTTGCAGTTATGCTGATGGTTTTGGTGCTCTGCTAGACACACTTCTAAAATGTACAATTAACCAGAAATGTCAAGAATACTCCTAGCTTTAGAGAGGAGTAATGTGATGCATACAGGGATCGACCCTGGAACCAACCAGGTAAACACCCAAAGGGTGATCTCAAAGAGAGCAGAAAAACCCAACAAAACATGCAAAGGAAGAATAAGTCAATTAAGAATCCATATTTATTTCAAAGCTCTTTTAATTTTCCCCCACTATTTCCTTATTTTGTAAGTTTTCATTACAAAGATGCAAATGACAAGAAGAATTGCAAAGTTGTGTGAAAACTGTTGGAGAAAAATCCTACCCATACTAATATACTGCTGTACACACTGCACCACACTAAAGGACAGAATGACAGATAAGAATTTCCCCTTGCATCCACAAGTTATTAAGAATAGTCTTCCGTCAAATAATACAAACAGTTTGACTCTATTTTGTTTATAATTTAGAAAATAAGCATTTTACAGGGGTCCCCAGCACAGGAAGAACATTGATCTGATCTGTCCACCATGGTAATTAGAGAGCTGGAGCACCTCTCCTATGAGGAAAGGCTGAGAGATTTTGGATTGTTCAGCCTAGAACAGAGAAGGCTTTGAGGTGATCTAATTATGGCCTTTCAGTACCTGATGGGAGCCTGTAAGAAAGGTGGAGAGAAAATACTTACAAGGTCATGTAGTGACAAGGGGGAATGCCTTCAAACAGTAACCATTAAGCCTACTTCAAACAATAAATTTAGATTAGATGTTAGGAAGAAATTCTTTACTGTCAGAGTGGTGAGGCACTGGAACAGGTTACCCAGAGAAGTTCTAGACACAGCATCCCTGGGATCACCAAGGCAAGGCTGGATGGGGCTCTAAGCAGCTGATCTACCTGTCTATAGCAGGGGGATTGGAACTGGATGATCTTTAAGGTCCTTTCCAACCTGTGATTCTATGATTCTAGTAATAACAGAATCATAGATACCTTTTATTGCTGTATAGTCATGTGACAATACTATTACAGTTTTAGTAACAGAAAACAAATAATGTTGTAATATAATCTGCTACATGAAGTTTTAACTGCTAGACATCACAGGTTCATAAGACCTACATGAGAATGTGATGACAATCAAAAAGCCACTTCTGTTAATTACCAGTGCAGTAAGCTCTCCATACAGTCTCTCAGTGAATCTTGCAGGATGAAATGTCCTTCACACAGCTGGATAAACACATCATGGGATGGGTGGACTTGCTCCTGGGTTGGGCACAAAGGATTACAGTGAATGGAGAGACACCACACTGGTGACCCATCACTAGTGGGGTTCTGCAGGGCTCCATCCTCCATCCTGTGCTCTTCAATATATTCATAAATGACTGGGATGCAGGACCAGAAGGGTTCCAAAACTGAAAGCCATGCTTCCTCTGTTTTATCATATAGTGCTTTACAGTTTATTTTTTTTTCTGTCTTCAAACATAATGCATGATGAACAGATGTCATTTTAAAGATATCTGAAAATTATTTCTTCTCTTTATGTTACATAAATTACTTTTCACCTGTAATGGAGACAGACCAAGCACTTCACTCTTTAAACTGTTGGCTTGAGGAATTTCTGGACCAAATTTAATTTTTTTGTTCAGGTATTCCACTAGCTGGGGTGAGGAGAAGATCACTGCATCTTCTTTTTTGTCTGGAAGCTACTTTTCCATTAAATCCAAACATAATCTATTTTGTCTGTTGCTAGCTTTGAACTACAGTTGAAAGGAAAACATGTGTGCCCTTCTTGTCCTATGTGTTTGCTTTTTGGGCTTCCAGAAGCAATTCAGTGTCTAGAATGTGGAAGAGCAATAACTTTTACTCTTCCCACCTTTTCCCTATGATACTTTACACTGTCCAGCTGACCAGTGACACAAAGAAAGCTTCAGAAGTTTTGTCTACAGTACTGAGTCCTTGCCAAGAAACCTCTCTGAGTTAAATGACCCAGTCAAAACACTTTTGTCAGTTTGCAGGTAACTGCAGCAATCAAGGGGAATTCTGTAAGTTTATGTAATACCAGTCCTGGAGGTGATAAAGCTCTATCAATTACAACATTTCTTTTCTGATACACAGCATCTGACTGTTGATGTTTTAACAGCAACACTTCTCTTGCCTAAGCAAGCAGCTGCACTGACTGTGTGACAATCTCAGAATACAAAATACTCTGTCTTGAGTTTGTTTGGAAAAAGAATAGTCTTTGCTGAATCAGAGTATTTCAGTTTGATCCTTGCAAATCTAGATGAACATCAATTTTATTTTACTCCAAGTTCCAAAAATACATAGACAAATCTGCAATAATTTTGGGTCAATGATCTATCCTGGTTATTAAAACTATACAAATTAGAAATAGAGAACAATGACATTGTGCAAGACTATCAATAGAATAGTTTAATCAGAACTTGTGCCCTTGTGTTTCCAATTTTATTCAATTTTTATTTCAAAAAAATTTATAGGCTGGCTTTTCTGACAGCATAAATGTGCATTGATTTCTGTCTGGCATCAGTTATAACAGATCCTGCTGCCTGTTCACAGTACTCCCATTCTCTCCTATGGTCAAGCATGTGGAGTATCCATTTTCTTGAAATGGAGTATGATTTACAACTAAAATTTAGAGATAGCAGATTTGAGGATAACATATACTATGCAACAGAATGTGTGTATTTATGGGGCTGAATCCTGTAATTTGTTTGATCTAAACAGGGCTTAACTGCTGCTCTAGACTCTGAGTAGTGGTTTGTGGTATGCAGTGTGGGGTAGAAATCCCTGAATGAACTCCAGTACAGTGCTCAGGAGATGCGTGGTAGATAATGAAGGTAACAATTCTGCAAAGAGCTGCACACCATGCTCCATACCTGGGCATGTTATCACCCAGATATGTTCTATCTGTGGATGCCTAAACTTTCCACAAATGGCCAAACCTGTCACAAGTTTTTTTATCACGTACATCAGGTCCAAAGAGTCTTGTTTTCTCTACTTTGACTTTTTGCCCCTGAAGTCCTCTAGGATTATCAAGTCCAACTGATGCCTTGGAATGCCTATCTGAAACAAAGGCTAGACAAGATTAAGAGAATAAAAGGGGGTATTTATTTAAGGCCTTCAATAGGTACATCTTGGGCAGTCAGAAGCCTCTGAGGGGCTGCACCCAAGATGGACAATGCTCATGAGTTTTTCACACAATTATAGGTTTTGTCCATTTACATATCGAGGGTTAATCCTCCAATTACAGCTTCAGGTAACGAAGTAGTTTACTCCAAGTTTTCTCCTCCCCAACTAACTTTTGTTTATTCTTTTAGGGCCTAAGACAGTAAGCTGTCCTTCAGCTTCAGGCCTAGAAAAAAAATTGTTTTGTCTGACCCAAATGTGAAGACAATAGCTAACACTCTACATGGAATTTTAGAGTTATACACTAAAGAGGTATGGGATTTGAAAAATATAAAAGCTAAAATAATAAGGCATCACAACCATTAATCCAGCACTGTCAAGTCCACCCCTGAATCCTGCCCCTAAGTGCCCCATCTACACGACTTTTAAATATTCCCCCAGGTCTGCTGGTCAATCTCTTCCCTGAGCAGCTTATTTCAGCACTGGACAACCTTTTCAGTGAACAATTTTTTCCTAATATCCAATCTAAATATCCTCTGGCACAACCTGAGGCCATTTCTTCTTGTCCTATGGTTTGTTATTTGGGAGGAGATGGACACCCACCTGGCTACAGCCTCCTTTCAAAGGTAGTTGTAGAGAGTAATAAGGTGTCTCTCATCTCCAGGCTAAACACCCCCAGTTCCCTCAGCCAAGCCTCACTGCATTTGTGGTACAGACCCCTCAACACCTTCATTGCCCTTCTTTGAATGTGCTCCAGCACTTCAATAATGCAAATTGTTATGTAATTTCAATGTGGAAAGTGCAACAAAACCCAACTCAAAGAGTATGAAATTCAGAATTTGGATTTTCCTGCCTGGCCTAGATCTGTATCTGCCACCATTGTGTTTAGTGAAGAAAAAGATGGAAGAGACCATCCACAGCCTCTCAGAGCTCAGGCTCCCAGCAAATGAGACATTACCCTATGTAATAGGTTTCTTTGGGGACCATATGACATTCATAATTTAGAGTAGCCTTGAGGCTTTTCTAACTTGCACCAGGCCTCAATCAGTCATAGCTGGGGTAATGTGGAAACAGCAGAAGTTGTTTTATTAACAGATCCGCAGCAAAGGAGCCAACTGAAGGATGTTGCAGCCCTTTGATTTCCATAGTGCAGACACCAAAGCTCTTGGGCTGGTGCCCAGTACTATAAATGGGAAAAATGGGTAAACTGTTCTTCACAGACAAAATGTCTTTTAGTGTAACTCATCTGTTACTGTGCTTCTAAATTATTAATTTTTTTAATTAATGAAAATATGCAAATTAAGAAATTGCTATTAAAAAGGTATAAATATATTTCATTGCCTAAAGTAATTAGAATAAGTAATTACTTAAACATTATGGTTTAAAATTGAATAATAACTTTGATAGCAAGCTGAATAAGGAGAAAATGCTTAATAAGCATGACATAAACTACTTATCCTAGAGAGTCCTTTTTAAACTGTTTGCATAAGATTCATATATGCTTCACAGAACCTTAACATTGATACCAGTAATTTTTAAGGACATCTTTGCTTTGTTCATTTACCTTTGACTTGATTTTGTTAGAAATACATCTCACTGGACTTAATTTAAGCAAGCAATTATACAGACACCTGACTGGTATCTTTACAACAGTGTATGGACTTCTCCATGGCTGCATTTACAAGTTGTTTCCAGGCTTTTCTGGGCCATAGCCACTTAGCAAAGGTAGTTGTCTGCTGCTCAGAACAACTAATTTTTTCACTCCTTCCAGAAATCAATGAAAACCTACAGATCTTGTTAGGATCTTTCCCTGCAGACAACCATGTACATTACACTGTGTATGTGTGTCCTCAACAGGCACAGATGAAGGGCTTAATCTTATCCTCAACAAGGTGTGGTGACTGCTCTGGTACTCTGATTAATGTTTCTTGTTTCTTCTTTCCTGCTTCATCTACTTGCTAAGAAACTACACAAACACAGACTCCCGCACTTTCATCCTGTCCACTGGTTTAAAGGCTTTTGTCATCTCTGGCACTGCCTATCACTGATAACACCATCTGCAGTGGTTGTGTTTTTCTGGCTTATAGACTTTGTCTAAGTGCTCCCACTATGGTGAGATAGAAATTTCCTGCTGTCAGGCCTGTCTGGTGAGCAGACGAGAGACTTCCCATGAAAATCAAGGGAAGCAGAAATACAGTGTGGGACAGCACTGAGTGGGAAATATGGATCATTTAGGGGCATGATTAAGTGGTGGACTTGGAAGTGCTAGACTAACAGTTGGACTCAATTTTGGAGATATTTTCCAACCTCAGTGATTCTATGATTTCTAGATCAAGTATGAAAAAAAAAAGATTTTAGTAATAACAAAATCAAAAAAGAATCTGTCATTTGTTACTCCATTCAGTAATAGCTCCTTTACTGATAGTCCTGTATTTTTCATAAGCCTAGTGTAAATGTTCTGTCAAATTACTTCTTACAACTTTTATATTGGGAGTGTATAATCTCTAGGAGTAAAACCTGTCAAAAAGTCAAAAGTCAAAAAGAGGTATCACTTTAGCTGCCTGACTAGCCACTTATTTTTGTTTTACAGTATTGCCCATGAATGCATTGTCAAGTATCAGAAGAGGTCTGTGTCATAAAAGAGTTGAAGAGCAATGGAAAATGAGAAGATTTTTTCCAGGGTTTTTCAGCTGTTGCTGTGCCTGTGTTATCCTGCAAGAGGAAGGGTGGAGTGATAGAAGCATAAAGTTTTCCTTTGATTCTCAGCAGATGGCTTGTGAAATATAATCCTACAGGGAGTACAGGGGCCCCTGAATATCCTGGATAAAGAAAAATGCATGACCGATATGTTCAACTTACTTTGTAGGAAGAAATTTTTGGGAAAATAAAACTTTAATTATACGGTTAGAATTTTGCTAATTAAATACCCAGACTAATATTTTCACTCCATGGCTTACCAATCCATGGGTTTTGGGCATCATCAGGACTATTGCCAGTGGTCAGGGAGGAAGGACTGACTAAGAGGCTATCAGACCAAACTGCCCTGAAGTACTGCACCAGGAAGGTGCTCAGAGCCTGAGAATTAAGGCACCTAATCAGCTCAGTCTGAGTAAATTAAATGATCCATTCAAGTCTGAGTGTCAGAGACATTGCAGAATTACCACGCTCCATCACTGGCTTTGAGCAGACAGTCAGATCTGAGCAATTCATTGCAAACTATTTATGTTTGTCTGCTGGCTCTCTAGTAGAAAAATCCATCATCGCTTCTCCCATAATTATTCTTTTGAGATTATTTCCGCAGTGTTTGGTGTGAAAGACATTCATAAGTTTGCACCTGTTGATTTCTGGCAACAGTTTGATTTTGTCAAGTAATTCAATGAAGTTCTGCCAGCACTAGGATGTCAGAACAAGTGAAAAACCTGAATAGACACATCTGTCAATCACATTAGGTGTCCAAGATGAAATGAGTGAATAAATGAAAGCCATGTATCTAGTGAGCAGCTGCCCTGATTACTAAAGATCCTGTTAAGATTGAAGCTGTGTTGTTAACTTCTCTTTTTTCAGTTAAGGAAAATAAAAGTAAATTTAATACTTGTAACAATTACCTTAAAATAAGATAGCTGAAAATACTTTCTAAGAACCAGATTCTCAAAAATAAACTTTTAGTTCACCTGAACCACAATGTTTACCTTGAATGTGAGAAACTGGCATTTAAGTTTTAAAAATAAAAACAAAATGAAATTAAAAGAAAATAAAATTAAGTCAATTAATAATAGCAGTAAAGATATTTCCATCTGAAAAATCAAAATGCCATTATTTTATTACTATTAAATATTTTCTATTTATACTAAAGCAATTGAGGAAGATCATCAAATCTTTCTGAAACAGCCTTGATACTGCCAAAACCAGAGGACTGACTGAAAGAGTTCAGAGTGTCACTCAGTTTATATTAGCCCTCAAAGCTTTTGAACAAGAAACATGATTTCTGTGAATGTACTTGGCAGCATCTGCTGAGCATGAACCATACAGAAAGCTGACCTTGCTCTATAGAAAGGAGAGAAAAAAGAAGAAATATATTTGTCATCAGTTAAATTTAAAAACGAGCAGAGAAAATTCTTCTGAAGTTTTTAACATTAAAATAATAAGGGCCAGATTTTTAGCAGGCTTAAATAGTCAAATTACAAATGCTACTCACAAAGTTGTTGTAATAGAATCCTAGAATTGCAGGTTGGGTTGCAACAAAAAATGACTGCAATGATAAAATATATCTATATCTATCTATATCTATATCTATCTATATCTATCTATCTATATCTATATCTATATCTATATCTATATCTATATCTATATCTATATCTATATCTATATATCTATCTATCTATCTATATCTATATCTATATCATCTATCTATTTATCATCTATATCATCTATATCTATATCAATATCTATCTAGATATACATACCTAGTAACCTAAAATACTTTAATCCAATTATATACATTCTCTCCTTTGAATGTGCTTTTTCTGCATCTTTTTCACACACTTATTTACATTTCAGAGTGGCTTAAATGTTTACGTGGCAACAGGAAAGACAGTTTTTTGCTTGCAAAAATCAAGACTGTTCATGATTAAGGACTGGATTCCTCCACAAAACTAAACTAAAATCTTTTCTGTCCACAAAGCCTGGGTCATGCTGTGGTGTGAGGCCAGTTATCTTGCCATGCTAATGACAGCCTGGAAACTTTTAAGTTCCCTCATTTGCCTGATGAGCAAATGTCTGCCTTAGCCACCATGCTTTTGTTTAATTTTTCTCTGTGAGAAATCTTCAGCAGCTTTTGGGGTCACCTTTAAACTTAAACTTCCCCATGCTGCTTTGAGAGGATGAGAAACCCGTTTAAATTAAGTGCAATTGCTAATGAAGCTGCACAGAAAGGCCTTGCTGTGGTACCAACTCAACCTGCTTTCTACCTGTGTATGTGTGGTTCTCTTTCATCTTAATATTTATATTACACATTTGTTAAAGCAGAACCCTTTCATTTCATGTTCTCTTTCCTTACTTTTTCACTGATTTCGTAAATTCTTTTTTCGTGCAGCAGCCATTGTACCATGGTAGCCATGAAAACCTCTGTAGCATTAATTGTTTTGACTAAGAAGCAGAGAAAACACTGTCATTTTCCTTAATCTTCCTTTGAATTTTGAGCTTGTTGAAAGCTGAAGATGAGAGCCTCAAGCTGAAAAAGAAATTCATAGTTTGTGGTATAAAAAGAACTGGAACTTTCTGAGGTCCAGCATAATTTTCCAACATTTTAGGTGTAAGTTAGTTTGTAATATATGTAATTACAAAGCATGGATGTGTGAGTCTCCCACACAAAATATTAAATAGATTCTGGAGCCAGTAAAATTCTAATTGAAGGCTGTTTCATCTAACTATGTCTATATCTAGATGACTTCTAGAAATCATGTAGATGTTGAAATATTAATACCAGGATTTTTATGTTTCTAAATGAAGTGAAGATAATATTTACCATAAATAAAGCAGATTAGAAAGGTATAGATGACATCCAGTTAATTTGTACTTTGCTGTGCTTTGTTTCTATGGAATAATAAAATTAGAACCTGAGCAAAATTTAGGTTTGAAGGGATCAATGTAAGTTCAAGCTCCTGCCCAAAACAGGCCAGCTTCAAAGTTAAATGAAGAGTGTTGCCCCACTGCATTTAAGAAATCTTAAAGGACAGACACTGTACTGCCTCCTTGTGATTGTTCTGTCTTCCTTTTCTCTGCCAAGGTCGGGATTAATAGACAAGAGTCACAGTTCTTGATCTGAGTTGGATGTTTATTATTTCTTATCTATTTACAGACTCATGAGCCATGAGCTCTAACTAGCAAGTTTGAGAAGGGAGGTAAAATGGAGTAGCTCTAATTCTTTCCAGGGTTATTTAAGTGATAATCACCCAATAACCAATCACTCAATAATGACATCTATATTATTTATACTTTTGACCCAATAATGACCACCCAAGGCCTGCCGTGCTTACCTTTTTCACCCAATTAGAAAAAATCACCCAAAACCAAGAAGAAGGTGAAGAAGAAGGACCCAGACAATGCCCAGAGTCCTCCATCTTGCTCCACGTATATTACTATATACTGAAACCCAAAATTCTCAGTTTTCAGAATTCAGACATGTCCTGGCATTTTTTTGTATGTATACAGTTGAAATTTCTTCCATTTAAATGTGACTAACGTGATCTTTTTGTTGTGCTTCTCAGATGAAAGTCCACATCCAGCTAATTTGCTTATTCCTGTGGCTAAAATGGTTTCATTGCTGAGGGTATGGGTACTCATCAGCAGTCCTAGCAATAGCTGTAGGAGGCACCAAACAGGGCTGTATCCCAGCATCAGAGTAAACAGGTTTTGCTAGCTGCAGGCTTTGTGGCTGTCTCTTTTTTCATAACCTCTGACTGTCTGTCCAGATATACAAAGACTCTGAAGAGGTTTCTTTTTCTGGATTAGCTCTCCAAAAACCATCTGAATAGATCCATAGCCAATTTAAATAAAAAAAGGTACAGGACAAAAGTTTAATTTTTGGGGGGGAAAACTGCAACATAACAACAAAATCCATATCCATCAGAAATACTATGGAGAGAGATTATTTTGCCTCTCATTTGCCAAAACGTGAATTTGCAGTGTTAAATTGCTACATTTTTTAAAAGAAGATGGCAAAAAATGTGCTCTGTCCATTAGGCCTTGGCTGCTGTTGGCTGCAGAAGCAAAACCATGTTCAAGTCAACCATTGTTCAGAGCAAGCTACAAACACAAGCCATTTTAGCCCAAGAGTACCAAGGAAGCTGCTTTTTCAGACAAATGTTTTGGCTGCCTGCCTCCTCCAGTGTTTTCAACATTTTTTCCATTTTGCTCTTGTTCACATTTATAGCTCAGTATTTTAAAATAAAAGCTGGCATAATTGTGCTCTGTCTGGTGCACCTATGTTTCCTTCTCAAGAGATCTTTCTTGCTCTTTGCACATTCAGAACACAAGAAACCACTGAAATTGTGTTTTGTACAGCCAGCTACAAACATGCTGAATATTGACCATGTGCTCAAGCACTTTCCTGAGTTGCAGGCAATGATCTCCCCTATGAATTGTCATGTTTTCCTGACACCTGGCACCCTGCTCACCTGAGTGTTGAGGGACAAAGGGCATTGCATGACCTTCATTCCTTGATGCTTCAGTGTGCCATGGCTCAGCCAGCCACACAGAGTGAATTCTGATAGGACCAACATCAAAGTTGCTTCTTGCCTGAAGTAAAGAGTGAGCAGGGAAGTATTTATGGCTAGCACAGGGTTTATGTGTGCTACACAGCTCACCAAACTGCAGAAACACCTCAGCTGGCTCTCAACAAGTGCACTAAGGGCCATTTGCCACAGCAGGAGCTCCAAGCAGATTCGTTTGTCTCCTGTTTAAGGGTTAAAATGGAATGAAAACCAAGCTACATTTAAAAGCCTGACTTCAATTTCACAGAATAACTTAAGAGTGTTTAGAATATAAAAATAAAAGTTTTTCTTTAGTTAGATGTTCTTTTAGTGAGACTAGAGCCCAGCGGTTTTTAATTTCTCTTTATCCATCTTATACCCATCTTTTGAGAACAGCTCATCTTTGAGCTACATAAAATGAATTTACTACTTTTTCCAAAGACATTTTGTAATCCAAGGAATTTTAAATGTCAGTATTCAAATACAACTTTTTTTTTCTGATGTAAAAGTCCTAGCATTGAGCTGCAATTTGAACAAGTGTCACAAATGGTTACCACGGCCCTCAATCACTGGCTGTGCTGTGAGATCTGTGTTCTGTAGAAATATGGCCATGACTACACTAATAAGGAACAGAGTGTGTGCATGGACAGAAGCATGCACAGTTAGCTTAGTTCCTGGCACACGTTTGGATGTAAACCAATTAACACCATCACAGAGTCCTGGACCATGATTTGGGGGGTGGTGCACTCAGGATTGCTCCCAATAGGCAGTATGGGTGTAGTTCCCTTGTTTTGAGAATTAAGAGAATTTAGCTGCACAAATGTGAGTTCTGCCGTATCATTTGTCCTCAGGGACAGAGAACAGTCTCTGGCCCATTTTATTTACTAGTATAGACAAAGCTTTTAGAAAAACACCAAACTTGGCAATAGTTTTTAATTTGTGTTGTGGTTCCAATAAATCTCTTCTTCTCTCAAGTGCACTGTTATTTTTACAGCAAAACCATTAAGCTGAACAGTTCTTTAATAATGACTATCAAAACCAGAATCACAAAGGGAATTAAAAAAAAAGACAAATACTGGATTTTTTTAATGAATTGCCTCCATGACATACTTAAGATAATAAAAGTTAGTAATCCCCAGAGGAGGTATATATGGATATCTTTTTAAATACCTTAAAAAGTAACATTTAATAAAAATAAAATGTAAATATAGTGGCTTTACAACAAAAATTCTCACATGGGTATAATACTTAAAACAACAATGAAACTTGCCATCTTGTACCTAAATGTCTGAATTACAATATCATGTTGCACAAAGGGGTTAATTGGGCCCTGTTACTTAAGATTAAGTAAAATGATACAAAATGAAACAAAAATAAGGGAAAAAGGAAACCCACATAAAGCAAGAAGATAGATAGTTGTAACATGAGGCATTTGCACACCCAACATGATCTATCTTACTCAGGAGGAGGCCTCAAGCATAATCCCACTACATTTTTGCTCCGGAAAAGTCTGATGGCATGAGTAGCAAATTGTTTCCTCTCCTGTTCAATCTAGCAGGAAATTACTTCTTCTTCTGTTGTCTTTGTTGGACACTGTAGGGTAAAGAGATGTGCAGAAAGACTTATCTGGGTGCAAACTACACCCATGCCAGCAAAAAAAGGGGAGGGGGAAAACCATGAGAAAAAAAAAGTGGCATGGGAAATGCTCCTTTCCTTTTCAAAGAAGGGGATGTTCATATTGCATCCTGGAAGTAGTGTCCTTGTGTCACTTCTGGCCATGACCTAGGAAATGCCAGCTGGCATAAGTCAAAACCCTGCATGTGAGCACACTGATAATCAGTAGAATAAAATCACATATATCAGTGATATAACCATACTTTCTCTGGGGAAACAAATATAAATATGTCTTAAACGGCAAGATGAAGATTTGACCTTCAATTTGGAAGGAGTTGTTTTTTTCTGGTACCTTCCCCATCTGCACAGTCTGGGCTCAAAGGAGGCTGTTGAAGTCTGTGGCTTGATCAACACGCTTACTTGAAGGGAGATAACTTGGTCTGTAGGCAAAGATACCATGTGCAAGGAATTCACTGATGCAGCCAGGAGGAAGTCAGTACTGATGAGGTGGGATGCCAGTCTAGAGAATGAAATGATAAATTTTAAGAAATGGGAACGAGGCAGTGGATGGGGCATATATGAAATTATGATTATCATAACACGATAAATTATATCAGATGAGGACATCGTTTGTTAGTACAATTTGCAGTAACACACACCATTTTGTCCCTGCATGATTTATATGATTAATGCTTTCATTCTGTCCTTCAAACAATTTTCATTAGGTTTCCAAAACTCTTAGAATTATCAGTTTTAAAATTGATTGTAAGTATTGTGGAAAGGATTAGTAAATCCTTTGATTTACTAATTTTAGCCCTTTTGAAAAGGGCTAAAAGAAGTTCTCTGAATCACTGTTAGAAAGGCAAAACTCTCTATCAGTTTGCTGAGATGAACCTGTTGTTTTAACACTTGATTTTATCTAGAAAAACAAAATATTTGTGTAAAGATTTTTTTGTACTAATAACTGCTGCAACATAACAGTTCAAATATTTTATCAAGTTAAAAGAGACTTCTGAGAAAACAAGAAAATTGTAACCCATCAATCTTTTTGATTTTGAACTGCAATGTTTAGCTGAAAACCAGAAGTGAGACCAATTTGCACAATGACTGAACAGAAAAATTACCACCCCAATGCTTAGGGGAGAAAGAATATTAAGAAAGCCACTCTTGATCTTTCTAAATATTAGTCAGGGCATAGATTTCAGTTATGCCATAAATAAGGCACTGAGGATGTAGAGGAACAGCATCCTGACAGCAAGTCCATTAGCTTCTCCTTCCACAGACTAACAGACCCCTTCAGCAGGAATAGGAGGCCTTGAGCTTTCATAGGGGTAGACGCTCCCTCTTACGAAAGGGTACCTTGAGATATTTCCATGATAAGAGGGTTACATTGTCCAAGTTTAGGAATGGTATTCTCCAATTTAATGCTCCCGTTAAAAGGATCAAACACCATTCCCCCTCCAATGGGAGGCACAAAAGGCAAAGATCATGGGTTGAGATAAGAACCATTTACTAGAATCAGCAATGAGATAAGAAAACCACAGTAACGGCAAAAATATTGATAACAAGTGGTACAAGATTATGTATACCTATGTATAAAGAAACTATTTGCACAGAAAACCTCCTGCCATGTTTCCTCTCCTGCCCTGACAATGATGTGAGATGGTATCAAATGCCATAAGGGTCATGGCTATGCCCTTTTCCAGCTACTGCAGAAAGTTAACCCTGTCCTGGCCAAAACCAGGACTGTTCTGAACTCAGCTGATCTTGGAAGCAGGAAAGAAGAATCTATTAGGCAGAAGGGAGATGATTTAACAGAAGAGTTGAAACCTCTTTACCTCTTTATTACAATAATGTATTTGATAAAATAAAAGGTACTTTATAAACTATCTTATCTGATCTTGACATTACTATCTTTGCATAGCTCCGTGGAGCTGGTGGAGCTCAGGTTTTGTCATCCCCTCAAGGACACTACCTCAGTGAGGGTTGTCACGAGAGGTGGGGGCATAGCTGCCCTATGGAGAGGCCAAGAATAGAGGTTAATGCACAAACTGCTGAACAAGAATACCTAATGTAATGTAAATGTAAGTATAAAGGTTGTGTGTTATTCAAGTCTTTCTTAGGGAACAGATATTTAATCTCCCATTGCTCCAAGTATTCTATAAGACTTCTGTCCAAGGGTGAAACTACTAAAATTTCGAAGAGGGATGCAGAAATAAAAAGGTGTTCTTAAGAGGATTCTCTGCTTCCTTGCAGAGAGGTTTCCTGCTGGGCACCTGAGTTTCTGGACTCATATTGATGGGCTTCCTTTAGGTGCCACCAGTTCAATCAATGTTAACTGCAGCAGACACATGACAGTGAAAGAATCACTGCCAGCACAGTTTAAGTGACCCAGGAGAATCACCCTAGGGTGAGATTATTGGTCCAAAGTAGTAGAATATTTTTAGACTCTGTGGTGGTAACACTCATGGTCATTTCTGTGTTTCATAGGAGTTTACTTCATTGTAAGAAAGCAACCACAAATCATTACAAGCCAATACCACAAACACAAATCTATAAAAGATTAATTTGATGCCATATGATAGTGAACTTCATCAGAAAAGAATGGCAGATTCATTTTTATAAAATCGTTCTACATTTGTCATTTCCAGTAAAATATATGGTTTAGCTTATTATGAACATAGATTTTCCTTCTCCCTGTCAAAAATCAGGAAAGATATTAATCCCTTCACATTAGCCTTCATTACCATTCAATCCAAACATTCAAAGGGAAAGTGGAAAGTTGTGAAGCATGGCAATAGCTCCTGTGTACACACACATGTAAAGAAAAGAGGGACATGCCTGTGTTGATTTCTGTGAGTGTGCTTTGTTTGTGCACAAACATATCACAAATCTCCAATCCATATTACAGCACTTAGCAGAAGAATTCAGGAAACTCATGTGAATGTTTTTGTTTTCCTCCCGTAAAGAGGTGCTCCAATTTACTATGGTTAAACATCAAGTGATTATTTTTGGAAAAGAGTAATCAAAATTAGTATTCTTTGAGGTGTTAATCATAGATACTGAACACCGGAAATTATATTAGTTAACTTACAATTTTTGAACAGTTCAGAAAGATCAATTCAAATTGCTGCAATTTTCATAGATATGTCTTTTTTTTCTTTCTTTTAAGAAGGGAAAGCTTCTAATAACAGTATTGTGACCTTTCTGACATCAGTTAGACAAGAAACATTTAAGAAAGTGGGTGCAAATGGGAGAAGAAGGAAGAGGCTAGTTACTTCCTGGAGATTTCTCTTTGAACAACTCCATAGCCTTTGACAGTTTTGGAGCAGGCAGATTGATCTGGTCAAATAGGTTATTGCTGGCATCTCACTGTCTATTGTACCAATCTATTTCCAGTGCATATAGAATTTTGCCAAAGGAAATGGGGAACTCATTTGAGATGGGCCAGTTGACAAGGAAAGGAAACAAGCTTCTGCATGACAGAAATTCCAAAATGAAAATCTTCAAGGTAAGCAACTTCTATGGTCAATAGTAATAAAATTTCCTACCTGCCTATTTTATTCTAAAGAGGATAAAGGAAAACTGCAATATAAACTATCTTAGTTTTGAACAGCTTTTTATTCATAATCACAGAATAATGATTCTCACTAGTTCTCTGCTTATTAACATGGGCCTGTTCCAGAGCTCATGTCTATTAATTGGCATGACATTAAGTAGTTGTTACTTCTCAGGTAGTGCATTGGAAATCTGTGAAACTGCAGATATTTTCAGAAGACTTCTTAAACAAGAGCCAAAAAAATCCCATTTTGACAAGTGATGTGTGCATTCATATCCACCCAAACACATGCCCTACACACACACTAAAACAGAAATTCTGGCAGAAAGGTAAATGGAAATGGAACTTTGTTTTCTTTTGGCCACACAGAATTACTGCACCAGTCCCCAGAGATGGAGCACATTTAGAAGAGCATCTCTTCTGTGTTCACTGTGTAATGCATTTGCATTTTCAAGAGAGCTGGTAAATACTTAAGATGTGTTCTTTCAAGAAGCATGGGTAGGATTAAAATGAAATTAAGTCTGATTTTTACCATGAGTTCACACATGAGAGATAAGGAATTAGTCATGACACCAAACAAAGATACTGATTGTTGTCTTAAGGATCCAGCAACAAAGAGTCCATTTCCTTGTGGATTACTGAATAACTACAGAAGAAAAAAAATCTGAACAAGTATATTTGGTAATTCACCACCTTCCCAATACTCTCCCAACACCTGTTTTCCCCTCAGGGAATTCTCTCAATCCCTACAAGTCCCTTGCAGCCATGGGGTCCTTTGAGTGCCATGTCAGTCCTGAATAGGATCCCAGGAGCACATGGCACATTAGGATGGCACATTAGGATGGCACATTAGGATGGGACATGCTGGACTTATATTTAACAGCTGCTTCTAGACATACCACAGACAATATTGATGACTTCCTAAACAAGCCATGGAATAACACTGTTTAGGCAGCCTTGGCTTAGATAAAAGCTGATCACAAAATTAAAGAGCAGTAGTATCTTCAGTACCGTGTTCCTGCCATGATCACATGAAGACACCAGTCCTTGTCAGTAATACTTGACTTTGCCACTCTAGATAAAATAAATAAAACAGTCTTAAAACAAACATGCAATATCATCAGACAAGTAAGGAAATCATCAGAAATGCATGAGTGATGACTGGATCTTTATTACGCATTCAGAAGACAAAGTACAACTTAAAAAAATATTAGCACAATCTAACTTAAAGAGGATTAACAATACTTTTAAAAACTAACAAAATAGAAAAAATAAAAATACTAATAGCAAATATAAATCAAAAACTGGACTTGTAGAAAATTGGTAAAGGAAACAAAAAAATCCTGGAAAAAGCTGTAGTCAGCAGAGATAAGAGCAAGAGTATTGAGGCGACATTTTAGAAACAAAAAATAATTCCAATAGAGGCATTAATTCATTATTAGAGCTGGCAAAATTCTTATTAATACAGATGAAGTCTTAGAGAGGGCAGAAGTGGTCAGTAAATACATATCATGCCCTTGGGAAAACCTTGATAGTGAGTTTTATTTCAGTCATTAATAACCAAACATAGAACATTAGTTTAAAAAAAATAGAGGATCAACAGGGCTGGAAAACCTGTGCAAAAGAACTTCTGAAGAAATATTGTAGAAAGGAGCTCTCTGGACCGTAAGTGCTCATTTTTAGAACATCTTTGAAAGCTCTGAAAAGCCTCGAAAAGAGAAAACATGCCACTAATTAGGTGGTAAAACCTAAATTACTTATCAGGCTGTAAGACAGAAAAAAGCAGGCAAAATAATCAGATAAATAACAAGGTACCAGGGTAATAAAAAAACTAAAAATATGGAAGGCAATTGATGAAAATTCATAAAGGTTTATACAAGTAACTCTTGTTTAACTAACTTGCAGGTTTTTCTAAAAGATTGAAGTTCTGTTATTAAATGCATATGTATTGGTGCTTCTGCCAGAATCTCACTTAGTGATTCAGGACATTCTAATTAATTTAAAGAAATATAAAATTGGCAAGGCAAAACAGAATAAAACAAGATTAAAACTTACACTCTGCTACATTTTGAGACATGGTACCTAGCTCCTACTAAAAATGAGTATTTGATTTATATATTTGCATTTCAGTGAAGTTTTAGAAGTTATCTGAACTAAACCAAAAAATCTCTGTTGATAAAAGGTAACACAGCATAAAAGTAAATAAGGCAGAGGACAAACTCCAGATCTCATTGTTCAGGAAATATACTCAGAACTAAACAATGTAAGAAACACCAGGAAGAAACTTCTTTGATTATCTACAGAATCTAAAGTCCAGGGGTGTTCCTGAATTCCCAGATAGGGGTGCTGACCCTGCCTCATCCTGGCTCTCCATTAGCATGCTGTCTAGAATCCACCAGCCATTTCCCACATCCCTGTCTCCATGCAGGTGAAATCTAAGCACATGATCTCGTTATACAAGGAGCAAGCAGGATCTGGGGTATCTCCTGGTGTTCCCTTGCAGTTAAACTTAGATGCAGCCTTTGAAAGGGAACTGCTGATGGCAGAGGCAATTGCAATTGAAGGGTCAAAAAGGTGATCCTTGGGTGTATAATTACAGAAGGTGAAGCAGCAGAGCGAGGTCAGATTGCATCTGCATTTGGCAGCAGTTAGCACTGGAATGCTAGCTCCTTTCATCTGAGCACATTTCAGGGATGTTATAGATTTCAAAGTTTTTGCAAGAAAATTTCAAGGACACATTATAAATGGAAATGTTTCACTGCAAAATCATGGGATGATCAGTCTGACTCAACAAACTGAAAGATAAACCTTACTTGACCACATTCTATATACCTTATTAAATCTCTGTTGTCCATGTAGAGCAGAAATTTAAAAGAAGTCCTCCGAATCTATAAAACTACTTCAAAATGAGATTATTAAGTGAAATTTGAAGGTAGACATGTTTGGCTAGTTTTAGAGAGACAGTATTCAGACAGAAAAAGATTAATTCATGGATTCTATTATTATAGGGAGTGTCACTGTAGGTGTTCACAGCGGACCTACACAATAATCTCTGGGTATAAAACAGCTTTAAACCAGGTTTGAAACCTGCAGGTGCCAGGTCATGTTGAAAAAAATGGTCATTTATTCCTTTACATCTCCCTCCATGCTTCATCTGAAGTATACTGCACATAACCTTGCACTAATAATCTTAGCTATATTTTAATAGATAGATTAGTCAGTGTTTGAAAGGAAAGTGTAAAAAATAATTAACAACCAATGGAAGAAAAATTCTATCCTCAGTTATATGTAGTTATCTTCATTAAGATTAATATGTCAGCAAGTATAAGAGAGACCAGAATCTGAACCTACTGTTGTCATATGTGAACACTACATCTTTGTATCTAATTAGTTAGAACTAATTTTGCATATATTACCATAAGTTAGCATCACACCTATACAAAATAAATTACATATGTAGATAAACCAGTTATCAGCACCAGATCTGTGCTGTCAGGTAAAAATAAACCTTTTTAATACAATTTTCTGAAAATTTATGAAAGTGCAGCCAAAGCTATCTAGTTCATGAATAGGACTATTTTCTTGAGTGTATCTAATGCTAACTAAACTAAATTATATTATTGTTCAGAAAATTTAGAGCATGGGTCATTTTCACACAACACGCATGATTATCTCATATTCTGCAATTTTTCTGCATTAGCAAACCCTGTGTGATATGATTGTTTTATCATGACAATAGCTGACAAACTGGTCATTTGCTTTATATCTTCCCTGCAGAGGGTTTAGATTGTTTTCCTCTAAGGTGAAAGATCAGTTTTTTGAGAAGGAAAAATGGATTATGTATAAAATAATAGCAGAGCAAAGCAACCAAACTGGGGAAGAAAAAGAAACAATAGGATTTTTCAAAGCTCAGGAGAAAAATGTTCATTTCAGTGTAATGCCAAAAAGAAATGACCATTCCATTTAGAATTTTCAACATATTCCCACAAGGAAAATTCTGACTTCAGGAGCAAGATACATAATTTTGAATTAAATAGGGGGCCATGGGAAACAAAAAAGGTACAAATTTATCTTCACAAAAAATTGACGACATAATTTAAAGGAGCACTGTTTTCCAGGTATATTTCTGTCTTCAGCAGGGACTCTTACAACTTCACCTTTTAGGCACATCAAAAGGGAAATTTGCATTCATATTAAATAACAATAAATAGAAGGAGATTTTTTGTTTTGGGGATTTTATTTTAAGTTCCAAATCTTCCATAATTGAATCCAAAGGAAAAAACATATCTTCCTTGTGTTCCTCTAAACTATGCTGCATATATTCAACCAGGGTTAAACACATCTTGATTTAAGAATAGATGTCTGGAACTCTCTCTCCACAAGTTTTTATTTAAGTTCTGGAATAACTATACAACTATTGCATTTTAAGCAATTTACTTGAAATGAAAATGAAAAAGCATCTAAGGAAACCCTCTAGAGAAGCACCTTTGGGTGAGACATTCTCTGTGTCTCAGTTACCCATTAATATCTAACAGCCTTTCTAAGGCAGACAAAAATTTGGTAGAGAACAACACATCAAAATTATTTACTTTATTAGGAGGTGCATTTTCTTTTTTTAACTACAGTAACTCTGTCTGTACGTCATTGAGCAAAGTTTGCAGTTAGATGAATTGTGTTAACTTTCAACAGCAGATATGTGTAATCAATTGTGCACAGCCCTGTGCAGTGACACCTTTGTGATCTGAATGTCCCTGCTAATGACAAAATTTGTATTCAGGAACAAAATAACCTGAAGTGCACTGCTGAGTCTTGTTAAATAAATATGCTTTTTTGTATTCCATGGATTCTTTTTTCAAATGAAGATTAACAATAGTGTTTATTTATTTATTTTAATGTAAGTCTTTGAGACAGGGATGTCCTGTGGGAAGTTAGAGTAGGAAGGTAACAGGAGAGTCCATGGGCTGGGACTGAAACATTCTTTTGAGCAATGAGTGAATTTTCTCTTCTTAACTACTTGACATTTTTCAAAATCTTGCTATGATCAGAACAGAGGGAAAAAAGACTTTTTCCAACTAAATTAGAGCACATTTTCCTAATAAGAGATGAACATGAGGAGAATAACCACAACATTCTAAACAGGCTGCCACTGCTGCTGCTGTATATAAAATACATAACCTTAACAATAATATTTAAAATTTCTAATTAAATTTGGAAGAGATTGTTATTTCTTTATGTTTATACAAGTACTTGGAATGAAGTAAAAAAAATGATGGGGAAAAACATTTTTGTCTGTTTTTTAAATGTGGATATTTTTCCCATAATACCTACATTTTCTGTACTTATCATAGAAGCTATAAATACAAAAATCATTCATCTTTTCAAAGATTTCCATATGCTTGCCCATACATTTTGGGAAAGGATAACGACACATAATGTTCAGTATTTTATGTTAAAGTTAAAATATTTTGAGAAAACTAGTCAATACAAACTGATTTACAGACAGTCCATGCAATATCAAATCCCAATCAGATAATTGAAAAAGTATCTCTGTTACCCATACCAGGGAATAAATCTTTCTGTCCAGATCTTGTGCCATAAGTGACTTCTTTATTTGTCTTTATCTTTTTTGTTCACTTAGTGTGGATTTTGAGAACAGAGTAAGTTTGAAGCAGTCAAGAATACAGTGGCTTAGAGTGAAAAACAAGCCAAAGCTGACCATAAAATAATGAACTGCAGAACAAAGGGATACAGGAATACTGTATGTAGGAATCATTTTTCACCAGAAAAATTTCAATCTCATCCCTGCTGCATTGAGGAAAGGATGCAATGACCTTACAAATCATTTTTTGTAAAATAAGAGAAGAAAGACCCATCCTATCTATACAGATGCACTTTCAGAATATGTTGAAAGACAAGAAGTTTAAAAGCAGGGCAAAATCAATAAATGCAAGGAACTATCATCTAAGGGAAAAACATCACCGTGGAGTCCACTGATAGTAAATATTACTTTTATTTTTCTACCAGCTCTAGAGAATGAGTCAATTCTCTCAAGTGAGCTACCATAAATGTAAGAAACAGTATTGCTCTCCATTGTGGGTCTGTGTAGAGAAGACATGAAGGAAGGAACAAAAATTTTATTCTTATAATTCCCATAAACACTAAGCAACCACAAAATGCAAATACACCATATTATATCTTCCAGTTGCACAACAAAATCACATGCTTATTCAACCATCATGGTCATCTAAGCTCAAAAATACATATTTGAATGCATATGCCCTTTAGCATAATGCTAACCTTTATTTTGCCAAGTGCAGTTTAAACCTGGATCTGGATGTTTGCTATTAAAGCAAATTGTAATGCAATGTATGTTACCAGTTTGCTTCTATTGAAAAAATATGCCAACTTATCTGACAGAAAATACTATGCAGTTTGAATCAACCTCAAGATATGTGACCCAAGGTTTATTTCTGCAGTGCAGAATCACTGTGCAATCAATGCAGCCAGTCACTCAGAAATGTGCCAAAATAGAGGCAGGGGAGAAGAACTGACAACTGACTTCACAGCTAATGGACCATTTGGATTTGCCACTGGCAGGCCCTGAAACAGGGCCACGTCAGTGATGAAAATGCTTTTACAAAACAGAGTAAGGAGGAAAGAAAAGCAAGTCACTGCCCGTGTTAGTAAAACATGTATTATTGTTCATATATGCTATTCCCATTAAAAAACTTAATTTTGCAACATTTCCCCACTTTTTTATTTGCACAAGGATGGAACAAGGTTGATCAAGTTTTGGCCATAAAATAGTATTTTATACTCCCTTTGCAAAGATGTAAATACTTTAGAGATGGAAAGTTGCATCTCTAGTATTCAATAGAACAGCACTTGTCAGAGCAAACTAAGCATCAGAAGTTCACCCAGAGACAGAAAAAAAGGCTGAAAGTATGCTTGATAGAAGTGGAAGGCAGAAAGTCAAAAGCAGAATAAAAAGTGGGTAAGTGGACACAGTTGACTTTTGTGACTGTGGAAAACACCTTCAAAGAGCTCTGAATGTCCAGCAATCACTGCTGCTCCCCACAGCCTTCCTACATCAGAAAAACTAGAATTTCAGGTGGCAGCTACAGTTTCTCTGACTAATGCTTAATGTGCTTTGTAGAAGGTAGTTTTGCTTTTCTTTTTTTAAGATCTCATCCTGTATTTTATTATTTTTTTCACTATAGACAAATTAAGTAGACTTCTTAATTTATTATGTTTTGCACAACAATGGTAAATATCTTTAATGCATAATTTTGAAAAGTGTGTTGTTAAAAGAAATGAGCCACTGGATTTTGGTCCAGCCTATCTGATCAGGCCAGATAGCACTCTCTAAATAGCTGTCAGATTGCAGATATCTGAGGTTTCTGAGCAAAACTGTGATCAGCATGCAGCTTCATTAATCTACCCCATTCCATTCTTTTCATATGTCATATAATAATGGTAATGAACCAAGAAGCGAGTATTTGTAGACTGCACAAAAGACATAAACAATTTATCATTTTCTGTTTAATTAAAGAACAACAATAAAAAGAAAATTATCCGTAACAGTCCAGAGTCTGCTGAAGGATTCAAGATTAACAAGCAGCTTAATGACTGTGAGGCCTTCTGTGACCTCCACAGATGAGCACCAGAAGAATAAACTAGCCCTGCTGCAAGAAATTAAAAAAATTTTTGTGTGCAACTTTGGTGCAATTTTGAGTTGTGCTAGAGATGTTGAATAAGTATAACTTACAGTTTGAAAACTAAGAGGAACAAGGAGGGAAAGGAAATAGCTAATAAACAAAGAAAGTATTTTTAGAGAAGTATTTTCTCTTTATGCACACAGAAGCATTCACACATGCTCACAGTCTACATTCTGTGAAACAAATTATCCATTTAGGAAAAAAAAAGAGAAATCCTACCCCATAATTAGCAACCAGTTTAATTGCAGTCACTAAACTGCTCTTTCTGGCAGCACCCCCCTGTCATGTTTTTAATTGGGCTCGACTGTCTGGTGAGCACAGGCACTGGCAAGGTGAGGTGCAGAGCTCAGGGACTGTCTCTGGGAGGCTCCTGCTGGTGCCAAGACCCTTTCTGCAGTTGCCTGGTGCCGTTTGCTGACACAGATTGGCATGGGAGAATCTCCAACAGCCAGGGGAATGCTTGCTGTCTTTGCTCTTCCCAGAAACATAACTTTTGATTCTTCCTCAGAGGATGCCACCATAGCAAGAGCAAGGGCTCAAAATGTATTTTTTCCCACACCTATTGGTTAAGTTTACTTTATTCAGAGCTTGTGCCAAGTAATGAGACTATAAATTCATGCTGCTTGTGAATATGCAGCACAGCAGTTATGCTTGAATGGAAAGATGCCCCAGGAAATTTAACTTCTATGTGAACTATATTTACCTTTTTAAAAAAAACCCTGTTTTCTATCAAGCTAGAAATCACAGAGGAAGCACTGGAACAAGCTGAGGACGCAAAGGAAGAGTGTTACTTCTCTAGACATCCCTCAGCTTGGAGGCTGCCCTTGGCACACAGGAGGTGTCAGGTGCCATTCCCAGAGTGAGCCAGGGCACTCAGGGCAGCCAGCTTCTCAGCAGCAATGCTGCTGCTTTTCTTGGCTTTGTGGGCTCACTGAATATTCATTCCTAATTCTGCAAAAGAGTGGTCTTAAAATTTAAGAGCAGTCTCATAAAGAATATTCCTGGGTGCCAGAATTGCGTCAGGGCTCAGTGTCCTTATCTGTAAAATGGGATTCAAAACACAAAATGGCTTTCAAGGACCAAATTCTCAAAGGTTTGTAGCTAGGTCAACAGAGTATCATACCATTCAGAAATGTTCCTGCTTTCTTTTGTATTACCTTACTGCAACCACACAATAATTGCAGATGGTTTACCTCATCTAAAAGTGATTTGAAAGTTATTTCATAGTTTAAGTTCATCAACTAAACTTATCTCTGGTCAGTGAAGTGAGAGGTCCACATACAGGAGGATGTCTTGTTCTTGCTGTTTGGGATACCTATCCCAGAATGGCAGAATCACCTTCTGCAGAGGCTTTCCTCTTGCCAGTGGCTATTGGAAATGTAAATATGGAACTTGGATGGCACACCTTGCATAAACCAGCTGAAATTATTTTATCTTCTCAATGTATTCAAAGGCTAAACCCAGCTTGTGTGCTGTTCTTCTGTGTGAGTCAGGTCTGTGGTCATCAATGGTTCATCTGAAGTTATATCTGAAACACACAACAGTTGATCCTTCTACAGTCTCTATATTTGCATTTTCTCACTATGAAAACAAGAAAAAAAAAAGTGTGAAGTAATAGGGCCAATCTTGGTGTACAGCAGGATCTTGTGCAACATTAATGTAACTGATTCCCAACCATATATCCAGAAACCAAAATGGAAATAGAGTACAGCTTATACAGGAAAATAATTAATGTCAGGTGACTTTGGATAAGCAAAAAAACAAAACAAAACAAAACAAAACAAAACAAACGCAACAACAACAAAACCCAACAACAACAACAAAAATACTGAATAGAAAGAGATGAAGTATAATCCTCTGGCTATTAGCACTCATCCTTGTTCATGATTATGATCCTGGCTATGTGTAAACATTTCACAGCCAAAATCAGTGTAATAAAATATCCACAAAAAAAAAGACCAAACAGATAACATGACTCATTATGGACTGACAAAACAAATTTCCTTCTTTTGTATTATTATTCTTAATAGATTATTTAAAGCAAAGCAGTATGAGCACACAGTTGTATAATACTATGTCTTGTCAAAAAGTTAGTAAAGGCTCTACAACATTAATACAAAGTATCACCATACTTAGTAAAGCATTTAATCATTTTCTATCTGCCTCCTTTACCTTTAATAGCATGGTGACTTCATCTGTAAGCAGGGAAAAGCTCCATAATAATTGTTAGACACTGGATGTATGTTCCAATAACAGATTTGAAGCTTTGTAAATGCAGCTTCTTGTCAAAGCACAATGGTTAAGGGCAAAACTCTGCCCATTTCTTTGCCCTGTGTATCTACCAGTGATTATCACCCTCAGAGAAATGAAGATTAAATAAAGCATGAAGCTGCACTCCACACAACACAGTTCACAGTCTGTCAGTTTAACCTGCACCTTTAAAATGGCTTTCCATTACAGAAAGTCCAGGCTGAGAACTGCAGCAAATGAAACTTTCTCAGCTTTATTCGGGCACAGGACAAAGAGGCTGCAGGCTGGCAGGGATCACCTAACTAAAGCCACATCCCAGACTACTCAGACCTTTGCAGTGTCACTCCTTGGGCACACATCAGTGGAAATTATCACCACCACCACACCACAGCAAACAAAGGAATAAAGTTTTTAAAGGAACATGGGAATCAGAATTAAAAGATTTACCCATTATAGACCTGGACACATCTTTATTAAAAATGCTCTAATCTTTCAGATTTTAAGAGGGAACTTATCCTGAATCTACCAGTGTCCAATGCTTATACAGATAAAACCCTAATTCCTTAGCTTGCACCTGACTGACACAATATATACCATGACTTCCCACCAGCTTTTCAGTATCTTCATATCTCTGGAACTTCTTTGAACCCCAAGGGATTATGGTTATCTGAAAACTGCCTTGTAGGGAAAAAAAACAAAAAATAAAACCCAAGAGGACACCCTCACTACACACACTTCATAGTTAGTCCTCAATTACTCTGTGAAGAGAATCACAGTCTCATCATTC
Source organism: Cisticola juncidis (assembly GCA_013400215.1). Classification (NCBI taxonomy): domain Eukaryota; kingdom Metazoa; phylum Chordata; class Aves; order Passeriformes; family Cisticolidae; genus Cisticola; species Cisticola juncidis. Next base: position 976,916 of record VXBR01012083.1, on the reverse strand, counting down.
TGGGACAGAGCGAGACATCATTTCTAAATATGAATGCTGAAATGCTATTAGCTTCTGGGGAACACTCCTTACTTGGTCACAGTTCTCACCAAGAATTCAGATAAAATATTTTGCTTCAGAAAATGAAAACTTCCTAGGTCAGTTTTCACCAGGTAAACACTATAAAAACAGGATATTCTTATTAAACACAGGCTTTTGCCTTCCACATTTTTACATGGGCAAGAAACTGGTAATGGGAACAGGCTGAGGAAAAGTTCTTCTATCCTCAGAAGACTCCATTTTGGAAATTTTTTTCTGACAAAGACTGGACACCAAGAGAAAGGACACCAAAGTCCTTGCAAAAATGTTTCTATACATTTTATTTTTAACTCCAGCCTTTCATATAAACTCCTGCAGTTAAACAGCATTCCTTTATAGTGATAAAACACTTATCTTTTTGCCTCTGTGTTCTGTGGATTATCGTCTTTAATTTTTATAAACAGGAGAAATGCAAAAATTTGTGCTTTATATACATCAAGAAAGGTTTCATCAAAGCGTAATTATAGCAGAGAGCAGAATATGCAAATAAATTACTATTCAAATACGGTATAGTCAATGTGGTGCTTTCAGATTTCTGCCTTTTCTAGTTTCCGAACTCCAGGAGCACTGTGCAAGCTGCAGCAATATCTTCCTGCAGCATGCTGCTGCTGGTGTTACACAAACAGTGCTTGGCTGCCTCGTTCCACAGGAGCGTGTGCTCAGCTGACAGTCCCCAGCGAACCAGCTTTGTTTTGTTCAAGGCACCAGTGATGAGTAATGGGTCTGGCTACTCCTGATAATGCATGATGTAATTGTCAGAGGGGTTTAATTATCAGTACTTTACATGTGGGATTGTTCTGTAGTACAGTTCTAAGTTGCTTACAGACATTTCTAAATTTGCAAGAGCTGTGATGTGTCGTAGCTCTCCAATCAGCCATTGTATTAACACATCTTCCTACATGTTTAGGAGTGCAGAGACAGAGCACAGGAGCTCAGCTTCTAACTTACAAAAGTAAATGGTCTGTATCATTCCATAAAACTATCATCAGAGCACTTTGGGGCCTAACATAAATCCTACTCTCCTGCCAGAAGTTAAAATAAAAATATTTGTAAGGTTTCGAAATCACTTGGCAATCAGACAGGAAGTAATTTTTTTTTTCTGTAAGTGAAAGTGATGATTAGTCAGTGTTAGCCCTCTGCCAGTGCTTTTGAAGGTTTGACCCTTGTTGTAGGAGATCCTAAGATTAAGGAAGGACTCAGAAAGTGAGATTACTCTCTGCCTGCTCTGTAAAGGCACAGAAAAAGGTGCTGTACCTTGGCAAGCTGTTGTGTGATGTGGTGAGAAAAATCATCCACAAGAGACAGGAACCAAGTCAGCATCAGCTCTTCAGTGAACAGTGCCACACAGAAACCAGTGGGATGACTGGGACTAACAGGAAATACCAAAATCAAAGCAGCCCAAAAATGTATCTACATAATCTATTTGTTCAAAATCCCCCCTCAAATATCTGAAACAAAACAACTTGCTCAGACCTGAACGATAAACCCTCTCTATATTCTCACTGTTAAAAAATGCAGCTTTTTGCTGGTTGTTCTGGGTCACCTGTCTAGGCTGTGTCTCCTCCCACCCTCCCATGCACCCCCCAGCCCCCTCACCACTGTGGCAGTACAAAAAGCAGAAAAGGCCTTGGCTCTGTGTAAGCCCAGCTCAAGAAATAAATAAATAAAAACCCACCTCTATGTTATCATCACTGTGATTAACACCAATTCAAGTTGTGGCCCCATTGGTTCTCTGGCTGTCCTATGCTGGTGAAACTCTAACCATCTCTCTGGTATATATCTCAATACATCATTCCTGCAATAATTTTATGTAGAGGTGAGATTTATCTTGTGAAGACAGTAGACATCAGAATAAGAAAGATGCTGTGTGATTTCATCTTATTTTATTGTCTATAAGCCTTTTCAGGTTAGAGAATGCAGGCAAAATGTTGTTATAACTGAAGTTATCAAAAAGACTACTTCTGAATTAAGTAGGAACTTCCTTTTTTGTAGTAAATGGAGTTATATAAAAATACAGAATGATGATCCCTGAATTCTTCATCACATATGTATTTAAAACATGACCCCTGAAAATAATTTAATTCTCCTGAATATCATTACACTGCTTAAAATCATTCATTTTGGAGCAATGGACCACTTAAAAAAATAAGGGTTTTGATGATCCAAGTGTTAATTTAATATTTTCCTCTCCAAATTGGCTACACCAATTGATAATATGAATTCGCTCAACAATCTCTACAAAAAGACATTTTTTTTTAATAAGGAAATTATATTTGGAGGATTTTAGGAATGTTTTTCTTAATACGAAATCTACAAATTCAGCAAATTAATGAAGGTTTCCTTTTCACAGCAGCAAACAAAGCTGAGTTTCTTCTATAGGCCTTAGCAATAGTCTGGGGTAATTGCTGAATCTGAGTAGTTCTAGAAACAACTGCAATCTAACCAGGTCCTGTCTTGACTGATGATCTCCTCCCAGGCAGGGGTCTAGTTTACTCACCTTTGTGAAACAATGTCTTTAAACTCTCATACTCTGTTCAACCTTTGGTCATTCATCCTCCCTCTTGCTTACAGACCTCCTTGACAGTAACATTACATGGCACCAGCTTTATCAGATACATCTGTCTCCTGAATACACATAGAAATCAGCTTGGCACAGATTTATAGAGCACTTCAAGGTGTCACATGGCAATAACCTAAGGCTGTATGTACAGATTTTTTTTTTAAGGTATGATTCTGCCATCTTTAATACTGTTAATGTAACTTGCAGTTGCTACAGGAATTGGCAGTCCAATTCAATAGTAATTTGTGAGTCAAAGGTGTTGAAAATTCATCTCTGCAGAGTTGGTTCTAGCATCTTGCTATCTTACAGCACTTCGAAACCTGGGCTTTTCTAGGACTGATACTTCTCTACAGAAATTCAATATCCTGAATATTTTATAATTTTGTGTTTCAGTGTAACTTAGATTTCTTTCTACAAAAATCTTGTGGAAATACTTGATATATTTGATTAAATCAAAGTTTGGTCTGTCTTTAAAATAAACACTAAAGCACAAAGAACCTTATTTCAAATATATGCCAAGAAAAAGAAGTCTCTAATATCCTTTCCCATTTGACCAGGTTTTAGTATCCATTTTCCTAATATATTTTAAAAGGACTTCTGGTACCAAAGAAGGGGCACTCAGTCAGATGGTCCTTTTATTTCTTGTGTTATATCTCACATATTAGATAATTTTAGAGAAAAGGAAAGGTGTTTTTGCAGTGTTTGAAAACAATACATGACATCAAGCCTAAAAATTATAAGAAGCCTCAAGAACCAAAGTCAGAGGAGTGATAAAAATGCAATTCATACTAGTTAGTACAAACTTTCCCTATAATTTAATTTCTTAGTTCTTCCTTCTCTCTTGGTGTTACCTAATAAACAAGAACAAAATCAGAAAGCAGAGGTAAGTTTTTCTTGGCTTTTTTGATGACTGGTGAGAGTACTGTAACTCAAATCTACAACATGAACATGGGACTGGAAGTGAGTTTTGATAGAGCTAAACACAGTGCCCAGCTCTTGCTTCATGTAGTCCCTTCATAAACTTGACAAGTTTAGTTAAACAAACACTTAGGTTTTTCCTTCTCCTCCTGTGGGAGGAACTGAGTTGCCTTGGCACATCACTACTGCACTAGTTAGAGACTTGCTTCTTATTTTTCTGGTTGGCAATCCAATATTTTTATATCCATTGCTCTTGTGCCAGAAGTACCCCTTAGCTTAAATAATTTTTCTCCCTAACTGGTGATCAGTCTGCTATAGCAAAGCCTGAGGACATATCATCTGGAGTGTATCCATAAATAAACAGGGACAGTGACACAGAGAAAGAGGCTAACTCCAAGTCTAATCAAATAACCTGTATGCCTGTATGTCTTCCTCAGCATCTTCTTCTACCTAGTGGTCAGACCCAGAGTTCACCCATGCACACCTAAACCACAGCATCTCTTCGTAAGGTCCTTTTCTGTCCATACCCTGAGATGTTTTGTCAGTGTGTGATTTATCAGTGTGCTGTAGTCTCAGAACATTGCACCAGTCTAGTTCCTCACCCATATTTATGCCATGGGAAGTAGCTCTTGGAGCTGAGTGCTCCCCAGGAGTGTGACTGCCATTCTGGTGTATCAGGCACAACTATCTGTAACTGCACAATGAAGATGAAAGACAAATGATAATCAAAAAATATTTTGATCTGCTGACAAGTATAAAATTTAGTCTGAGCTGATGCTATATTTTGTCCTGAGGAGTATTTCTGCTTACAGGATCAATGTTTCTCTTGTTCTAAGGAGCTTAACACATACTGTGGAGAATTGAAGTTCAGCTGAGTTTTGAGCTTCAGGGTCTGTAAAACAAAGATTTTTGTTGTAATCTTCAGAGCTCCTATAGGCCAAAAGCTTTCTGTAAGATGCAGCTACTTGGTCGTTTTTAGGGTGACACCAATTTATTCTGGCTATAATGGTCAGAAAATGTATAATTGAACTGACTACACTTCTGACAGCAGGTAAGGGGTGGGTTTTAACCACTCAGGCACAGCACCACCCCAGCAGAGCCACGCTGCTGCTGCCCCATTCATGAGTTACTCTGGTGTGTAGGACTAGCTACAGATGTGGGTTTATGCTGCTAAAGCTCCTTGGACACTGCCCTTCTAGTGCCATGACTTGGCCTCACACACAAGCTCTCACCCATTTGCAGGCAGCTACTGAACCCAGTGGAATGGGGAGAACACTTGTGGGAGAACTTACTGAAACAGGCTCTCTAAGGGAGGAGAGCCTAGAAAGGAATTCCCCATGCAACATCTTTCAGCTGGTCCTAGAATTCCACATTCCTGCACTGAATGAAGCAATCATTTAGCAAAGAAATCAAAACAAGATAATTTTTCTCCTTTGGTTTTTTTTATCTGTGCCCACTGAGAGAAAGAGTGAGCACACATCTTGAAAGGTTTAATAATACAAAGAAATGGGGAGCTGGAAAGCTGTGACTGATTTTATTAACTTTGTGGTAGTATTTAACAGCAGCACAGGTCTATTAATAGTCCTCTTTTCCAATAACTTTTTTTTTTAATTTTGTGAAATCATATTTAATTATTGTTGAAACCATAACTCTATCAGTTATTGATGTTTGCATTCTTATCTGGGATTCTGTTCTAGAAGTAAATGGAGCTTTAAACAGAACAACTGCAAGAAATAAACTTAATAAGTACACTAACAGCATTAGCCTGCATAATTGTCAGATTCTGAAGTACACCACTTTTTAATGGATTAAGTTTTAACCAAGCTGTCTGGAAAAAAAAAAAAAGGATTCAGTAGATTAGACACTAAGGAACAATGTTCTTTCAGTTTAATTTTAACTCTCCTAGTCTAGTGGTATACTTTACTGCTATGTATTTCCTCTTCATATTGCAAAACTTTGAATTTATTATAAGAACCATAGAATTTAATTAATGCAATTCTAACAATGCTTCTATATAGCAATAAATAATGAACAAAATTATGAACAGATAAAAGTACCCTGTAGTAAAATTAATATAGCAAAAGTAAGTAAAGTCAATAACAAAGTACATAGAATATAATTACCACCAAAACATTACCACCTGAAGGAAAAAAAAAATTATTGTGTCTACATAACCCACCACATTCACAGAATACCCAGCTGACCAATGATTTCAAAGAAAGTAACTTTCTCATTAATTGTGTTATGGTTTAAATTGTGGAGGCCAGAAGCATTTGCAGGTTTTGAATTGCATTCAGTATTTATACAGATAATGAGAACATTCATGATTCCACTAGAGAGAGTCAAATGATTTTTAGATGAGAAATAGACCTGTGGGCTTCAGAGCAAAAATCAGCCTAAAAGCAGATGGGCTTAAAAACTTCACAGAGTTAAAAAAATGGGAGTATTTTAGTTTTAGGTAAAAGAGAATGTATCTGCTATATTTGAACACACACCAGTACCCAACATCCAAATTCTAGTCACAAATAGACTACTTACTGTAATTTTAGAAGCACTGTGTACACTCAGATTCACACATACACATATAGAAATTAATTTCCATTGTCTCCCTCTAAAAGTTCTTATTTTACTATGAACATTAAAGCAATTTCCAAGTAAATAAGATATTATAAACACAGACCAGTTCCTCTAAAGGGACAGAATAATAAACACACTAAGATCAGAATAATAATACAGGCTAAGATAATATATTTTTTCCCAGTTTCTACAGGACTATTAAAGACTACAGTAGAAAAATTATTCTATATATTCTATGCCACTTACCATAGCAGTTGTAATGCCACAGTATCTTACATCTTTACTAGGCAGTTATTTGTACCACTGCTGATCCACATTTTTAGAAAAGCAGAATGTTCCATTCTGTGTTTAATTTTTT
>VXBR01012083.1:953333-970365 GCA_013400215.1 Cisticola juncidis | reverse complement strand
TTTTTTTTTTTTTGCTAAGCTATCAGCAAAAGAAAAATAGGGAGGTAAAACTGTTTCTAAATAACTTACTGTTTCTTATCACATGAAAGCCCCATATTTGTTTCAGTGGGATGCCCTGGTCCTGGAGGCACAACCAACCTTCTCAAGGTACCACCTAAAAATACATGAACCTTGGCAGGTAGATCTCACTGAAATTCCACTCTGATTTCTGATGATTTCTGAAAACTCCATAATGATTCTGTGTTCTTTGATCTCAAATGTCCAGAATGCCCTTACAGCCATAATCAAGTATTATTCACGAAAAAGGTAGTAGAGTTGCATAATCTGAAGTCCTGTATTTGTACTAATAATAGCATTCTAGGCAATTTTTATAAATTTATATAACACTTTTCTTTCCTTTGTGTGTTCAAACTCCCACTATGGAGGAAACCATGAAAACCTGTGGCAATTACTGTGAATATGCCATATAAACATATTTACTGGAAAATGAACTTAAAAATATTTTTGTATGTTTTTATTTTGTTAAATAACTTTTTTTTTTTTAATTTCAGCTTTTAGGAAAAGAAATCCCATCCACTTAGAACACTACTTTCAAAGACATTAGAAATATTTTAAATGAAATAAAAAATGCAATTGCTCTACCATCCCAAAAAAAAATCAGTCAAAAGTTCTTTTAGATGTCTTTATAGAACAAAAATTGTTTTCTATTTCTGCCTGATGTAGCTGCATGTCTCAGTTTCAAGTATATTTGATTTCTGCATGTATCTACATATGATATGCAATGAAGTTTACAGTACTAATATCTGCTTAGAGAAGTGAATGGGCATTCAAAATACACAGATGATGAAGGATCCTATACACATTTGCAATGATCCAGTTTTTATGTGTCAAAAAGGCTGATCTTGTAACTAAATAAACCAGTTTTCTTTCTATTAAACTATATTAAAGTTATATACATGAAACAATATATTACTAAAGTAAATCTCTTCTACACAGGACTTTATGAAAGAGCTGAGTAGATCTCATATTTGCATTTTCATCTTTGTGTTGTCATTTAATTTTTCCAATTGCTTATGTCTTATTTTTTATTTGTAGTTTCTGCCGGTTTTTTAACAGCAAAAGTGCCTCCATTCCTTGATTTCTGAATTTCATTTCTCAAGTATCAAAGACAACAGAACATCAAAACCAGTGTTTTCACTGAGTTAAGACATGAGTTTGATCCTGAATCTACACTATGAATTTATACGCAATTTCTAGCCTGCAGATGTCTCTGACTGGTTTTCTCACAGTTGAAAAAAGATAACTAGAGAAGAAACATAAATTCTTATAAAATAATTTTATATGCTTTATACTACTTTACTAGTAGATATGTGTACTCTATTTTTAAAACAATTGCCTATGATTTCCAGACTGTATCTCACTCCTTTTGGTTGGATTAGTGATTCTTTTCATTTCCATCTTCTAAACTATCCTAGTTTGATGGATTTTTGGTGAATTACCTTATCCTCCCTTGAAAGCAGAGATATCTTGCATGTTCCACACTGCATGAGTGCCCATGCACAAATACAGAGATTAGTTTGGTGCAGCTCGTTTCCAGTAAATTATCACCTGTACTTCCTGAGAACTAATTTCCCATGTAGACAAGTTCTGACAGGCTGACATGATATCAGTGATTTATGGCAGTGGTTCTCAGCTACCTTCCCTGAAGAAATTAAGAGTAAGAGGTACTTGTTACTTCCCAGGCTTACTACACTGGGAAGTCACTCATTGAAGGTCTTAAGATTATTCAATCCACCTGACTGTTGTATGAATAATCAAATTTGCACGTTCATGGTTTCATGTGGAATAAAAAACATATAAGAGAAGGAATCTAGAAATACAGCCAGGATTTTTTTTTCCCTCTTAAAGAGTTTTCCTACCATCAGAATCTCCTCTAATAGTTCTTACTTGCTCATTAGGAATATCAAGGCCAAATAAATTTTCTTTTCTTAGTGAATGTTACTCGCCATAACCAATGGCCTTGATATTTGTCAGTGCTGTATAAATGACAACTCCTCACTCTGCTGCAAATGTTCACTTACTGTTTCTGATTTTATTTTTGTATCCATTCACTTTTACATTAACCCTACTGGTTCCTTAATCATCTCCTGAATGGAATTCAAGCTCCTCATTCTTCCTTCCTTGACCAGTGTACGATGCCTGTTAGGATACACTTTATGCACACCCTTGTTTCCTGTGTTGTATTATCCTCTGCTCTGCACTCAGACATTGTTCAACTGATACCGGAGCAGTAGGATAAAAGAGCTGGATAGGGACATTTGTACACATGTGAAACATATTTACAAAGCAGTGTAGCTACCATTACTGCTGCCATTTGTACAGTGGTGCCCAGAAAACCCAGCAGAAATCAGTACCCTGCTAAGCCAGGCACGGGGAAAAATGACAGCAGGTTACCATCTTGGTACTGACAAGCTCACAGTAAAAAAGGACAAAAGTTTGGAAGGCTTATAGAGCCACAATAAGCTGGAAAATGACACAACAGATTGTGGGTTAGACAGGAGCTGATCCTTGACTCTCTGCCCTGAAATTGGGTCATACTGTGTTTCTGTATTTAGCAGAAATATCTTGGAGACTGGGCTGGCTTTTCCAAGTCCAGAAGTCAAGAGCTTTGGCAGTTTTAAGGCATCTGAGCAGCTGGTGAATGACATAATATTTTTGTGACTTCTGCACTCTACATTCTTATCTTTGAAAGCTTTTTCATATTTAAAACATATTTCAGGATGTTTTCCCTTTGCCTATTTTACTCCCCAGAAGCAACAGATAAAAAATCCTGTGTGCATCTTCCTTGATTCTGCTGCAATACAGCTATTCTGTAAATGAGGATTTCAAATAATAAGTGGTAAAGAAAGTTCAAGGAAACAAGTATCCAGTTTCCTGTAAAAGGGATAACTGTATTACTGGCATAAAAACAAATGAACTTGTTAAAGGACTAAAATTAACTTTATTCTGAAATCCCATTTTTTTTACATGTCTTGTTATAAAACTTTAAAAAACCCCACCAAACACATACCAAACAATACTAATTTACTCAAGAAGAGACCAACTACAGACTTAGGGGTCTTCATATCTGGTGAGCTCAAAACCTTGTACAACATGACCAACAGGTGGTTCATGCTGAAATTATCCTGGAGTGATTCCTTCAGGGAGTCATTACTCAGTTGTTTGGAAGCTGAATAAGTGCCTCTCATTTTAGCTAAAACCAGAACCTCAATGTCATGTCTTATGAGAAAAAACATTAGAATACACAGGAGAATGATATCTTGCCACATGAGCCTAGAAATCATTTTGTGAGAATGGAAAATTTCCTCAGTTTTTCTAGGAACATCTGAGTAATATTTCTAAACCCCAGAAAGAGACAAGACAGAGATTCTCAATTCAAATCAAAATCCTGTGCTTTGTTTTCTTTTGAAATAAGTTTTATACCTCTTTCTTGTTCTCCCAGGAGTCAGGGCACGGTCGGTTTGATAGAAGAGTAAAAGTGAATTATAATGCTGCTATGAAACTGAGAGTAGCTGCATGAACCATTTCTTAATAGAGATATAAGGGTAAAAAATCCAGGGATGATGCTCCTGTGCTATGGTTAGTGAAGGCATTTCTGGATACTAGCATAAAAGTGTCTAATTTATCATGGAATTATAAAATAGCTTATGTTGAAATAAACCTTTGAATACCTTTTAGTCCAAAACAGTGCTCAAAGCAAGGACAGCCTTTAAATCAGACCAAGTTCCTCATAAATTTGTTCATCTTTTTCATTTAATTATTTGAGATTTTAATGCTTAACAGATTGTAAATTGGCATTTTGTAGAATTTTTATAATGGGAAAGGAGTGACTAGATTTAAAAAAATATTTTCATACTTTAATAAACATATTGTTATAAATAAATTGATACTGATAAGCCAATACCTTCAATAATTGATGCAAACATATTTTATGATTTGGCTGTACATTATGGAAAATTAAATATTATGGAGATTATTGTATGATTACATGAGGCAAACTCAAATTGAGAAGCTGTCTATGAAGAGGGCAAATCCTTACAAACAAATTTAATTTACACACAGAATAAACTTAGCTCCAAATGTATAAATACAAGCCATAGCAGGTAGCTATAGTGAGAAATTTAGATACAAATTCTTGCCTGTGTGCAAAAGTATCCACAGATAAAAAAGTTCTGAGGAAAACAACCATGGTGGATGGTTATTATATGATCCACTTGAAACAGTGAGAAGGGCTTAGTTTTACTGCTAAACACTCATGCATCACACAAATTCACAGAGAGTTGAAAGTAAATAGTAGAGGTTGGTTTTACAGTATAAAATCGATTTTACTAGAGATGGAGTGACCATTTTCCAATGTTTATTCATCTACAGCTGCCTTCTAAATTGATACAGCAGTAGTGAAAAGATAGAGTTCAAAAGGTTGTCTGGATCTTCTTTTATTCTCTCTATTTTAAAGAATTTATGGAAACTGTCACTGACAATACAAAGAAGCTTTTTCTCTAGGTATGACTGTGGCCTGTTTTGGCTATTTCTAGATTGTGTGGGGAGCAAAGCAATTCATCAGTACTTTTTAGGAGAAGAATTATTAAAGGGTAGTCAAAGAAAAAAGAAAGGCTTTGAAAAAAGTGAAACATTCCTTAAAGGTAGAGGATTTGCTTGAGTATGAAAGGAAGTGATCTTAGGCTTAAAAGGTTATTAGAAGATCTGAGAAGCCCTGCTGCCAAAATCTCTATAGCACTATTAATAAACATACTTCAGTGGGAAAATATGAAATAAGATTATAAGGATAAATGTAAGAGAGCACAGATCCTTTGCAATACCTAGTTTAATTAAAAGTGGCATTACCCTTGATTCTAATGCATTGAAGTTGAATGTGGACAAGGTTTCACTTAATGTTATTAAAAGCATGCTAATATGAAGTAGGGTTTTTTTGGAATAATTTTGAAGAGATGTTTCATGTTGGACTAACACTGAAGTGGACAAAGCTCAGCAATTCTATTGCTAGTCAGTGAATTTGAAGTATTCTTTGATGTTGAGGTATCTTCCCCTGACAGGTTTAATAGGATTTATAGATTGTGTTTAATAATGTGAGCAACAAATACATTTGTTAATATTTTTAAGTTTGTTCGATGGAAGAGGCAAAACTCATATGTTTCAAAGACACAAAATATCTGGATCAGAACAGATTCTAGGAATATTTTGTTATATTTCATGTCTACTATCAGTAGAAACTTTAATCAAAGTATATAATATTACAAGATTAATCTGAGCCAATTTTTGGTTAAATATGAAGAAATTGATAGGAATGGGGAATGAAGAAATTATCCTCCCCAAAAAAGATAAATGGGAATGTTTACCATATTTATTTTGGAAAGGATTTGACTAAGCCTGAGTCTATGTTTAAACTGGAAATTCCCAGTAAAACATCAATGATATTATAGCCATGTAAAATGAAATAAGGAACACCCAACAGTGTGGAAAAAAGTCACTGTGGAAGAAAACAGTTCTGACTCCTGAAGCTGAGAATTACTCTGACCAGTTGTGCTGACAGGAGGCTTGATGGAAGCAGAAGTTCCTGTACATAAAAAGGGAGAGGACTTCTCTCCATTGCTAAGAGCAGTGTATGTATGCCAGCTGAGGAAAGTGATTTTTTAAACATACTTTAGATATTTGTAGATCCATATACATATAGGAGGGGGCAGTGTGTAGCAGAAGAGGAGAATGGCCTTTAGTCTTGTGCTACAGAAGAAGGAAGCCAGGATCTCTCTTTCTGGCTAACCAGTGGCTTGGGTGAGGAAGCCTCAGCCTCCCTTTCTCCAGACAGACAAACACGATTCTTCTCACCTGAACACAGAGGGCTAAAGCAGAAGCACATCACCAGTCTCACAGGTATTTGTTCCCATTGCCTAAAAGGAAGCTTAAGGGGACTGTGTTAAGGCTATATCTGCATTAACAAAAAATGCCTTAATTCAGGTAAGACTAAACGTCTGTCTCCCTGATGTGTTCAAAGAAATTGTGTCATTATGGGAAGATCTCCTAATGCTCAGTGGTACAAGTCAGACAGACAGCATGAAGTAATCTATGATGTGTAGACTTGTACACATTGTTCTGTCCTCTCACCCTGGCTCCTGTTCTTTTGTATGCAACCACATTTTTCTCCTCATTCTTTCAAGTGTTTATATTCATGTGTACAAATGAGTCCTTCTGTGTTTGGCTTGGTGTACCTCTGCATGAATCAAGAGTAATGCCACTTTGAATTAAACCAGGTATTGCAAAGGATCTGTGCTGTCTTACGTGTATCCTTACAATCTTATTTCATATTTTCCCACTGAGGTAAGATTATGAATAGCTTGGCTTGGTGTACCCCTGCATGTGCCACCTGTGTCATTGTCCTTGTCCCTCTGCCTCTTTCACAGGCTTTCTTTCCTTAATTTGAAAGACATTACACTGGATTAAGGAACAGTGTTCCATGGATAAAAATGAAATATATTAAAACTGGCAAAATCTAGTCTTCAGAAACCTGTTCTTTCACCCACATTCTTCCTCTAAGGTATTGTAGAACGCTAAAGTGTTGTAAAAATGCAGGGGAAAAAAAAAAAAAAAAAAAAAAAAAAAAAAAAAAAAAAGCAAGTGTTAGGTAAACGGAATTATTTCATAATGGGATCACCCACGGGTACTCATTCCAGCATTGTTAGAGGACTGTCTGAAGTAATTTCAGAGCCATTAGTAAATTTTTTTCTGAGAAATTGTGGGAGACAGAAGAAATTCCAGAGGCTGGTAGCCCAGAAAATTATAGAACAACTATCCTAACTTTGGTTCCTGGAAAAAGCCAGGGACTTTTCAAGAGAGAAGAAATTACTAAAAGGCCATAAGGAGGTAAACAGCATCAAGGGTGGTCTTGTCAAAAGCACATGTCAGAACAAGCCGATTTACGTTTAAGACGGGATAACAAGTGTCATGGACAGGAGAAAATCAACATATGTCATACATTAGTGTCTCAGGCTTTACACTGTTTCAGACAATAAACCTGTAAAAGCAGAAAAAAATGAAGTTTAGAAAACAATGTACAGTAAAGTGAATGCACAGTTGTGGAGAGTTGTTGGGGAGTATCTACCAGTGCTGCAACCAAACACGTGGCAAGTGGGGGTTAAGCTTGGTCTGGTCCCTATTTTCATTAGATGATTGAGTAGAGACTATAAATATTGCATTAAGTAAAAAATGATAAGTCATATTGTGAAGGGTTGCCAGGTTAGAAGTTCATCTACCATGACATGCTGCAGAAAGAAGCAAAAACCAGAATGAAGACTCACATGCAAAAATGAGAACTCTGTACTTCAAGAATAATAATGCAAGTAGGACAGGGAATAGTGAAGCAAGCAGCAGTTCTGTGGAAGTAGAATGGGGGACACAGCTGACAATTTCAACTCAGAGGTTGTGACTAAGAGTGTGACAAATGCAAGTTCTTTTCACCACTCTGTCAAATTTCCTGGCTGTGTCATTATAAATGATAACAAAAAAGTACTACAAGAACTGTGATTTGTGCAATGCCTGAATACGTGGATAGAAAAAAAATATGAACGAGAACCTTCTAAATATATTACTGCTATAATTATCTGTCTTTGAAATCAACATAATAGTGTTTTGGCTAAGTATTTAATTTAGCTTTGCTTTCTTTGCTTTTGAATGTTTGGTTTTGATTCCTAAAATAGAAAACACTAATTATAATCTACAATAAGCTTTCTCTCTACAGAGGAAATGCAGTTTTGTCCCACTTCAGATTGTTAATTCAGACACAACAAAATGTACAGAAGAACTTCTGATAGTTTTCTACAACTTTACACTGATACAAATTATTGTAAAAATTGGTTATGGAGATATGGAAAGCATGAGCTTTGTTTGCTCAAAGTAGTCTATATCTATGTAGGATGCCCTATGTAGTCTCTGAATTTAACACAACAAATATCCAGTAATTTCTGGGCTTGCCAAAGAGATGTAAGGCTGGCTCTGATCTCAGACTGTCAAAATAATAATTTCAGATAAATGGAAAGTAGTAATAAATAAACCCCAAACATTTCCTAAGAGAAGTTGCCAATTAAATAAAGATTTGTTGTCAAATTAAATAAAACCAAGTCACAAACAATATGCATTACATATAGTACAAGCACCTTCTTGTTCACAACCCCTTTGGCCAGGTTTCTGTTTGCAAGGCAAGAGGAATTACTGTAGCTGGTATAGTAGTTTTCATCCCTCAGTTCCCTCCTCACTTCTGTGTAAACTGCATTCTTATAAGGTATTCATTTCCATTAATTACAGTATTTTTAACAGGTAGTTGACTGTGCTTAAATATCCTGGAAATGGAAAAATACAGTTAAAATTAGTATCTGTTTAATTTAAAATTGATTTCTTGAAAATATTCTGTCTACAACAACTTGTTCATGACAGTGTCATTGATACCTTTTTGTCCCAAACTTTCATCCACAGTGAATAGGTATGTGAAACCAAACTTCTGATAGTGTGGGAAGAGAGCGTTCTTGGTGAGTTTGGTTTTGTTTGGCTGAATTTGGGGGGGGGGTTTTTGTGTTTTATTTTCTGTAATTTTAAAGGATCTGAATTGCTTTCAAAGGTGTGGCCAGCTTGCTTTTGTCCAGACTGCCTGCCTTGAATCTACCTTGCATCTCCTGCAAGAGTGCTTGGCTAGCAGAGGTCAAAGCCATGTCAGGGAATAAAAAAATTGACACTGAGGATTATCACACATAGTTCTAAAAAACACACATTGGCTGTGTTTTTATTTAGCAGTAACTCAGAAAACTTCATAAATCTGATCCTTGATTTGAAATTGAAGGTACTACCCATCATATGGACACACCAGAATGTATATAGTGGTACATGAATTTATGTTACTGCACATCTGTAATCTGGGACATTACAGAGAGAAGAGGAGATATTAATAGAAATAGCCAAAATATTTTATTCAGGGTTGTGTTTGTTTGTTTTATTAAACCAAAACTTTAGTCTAGCCATACTCAAAATTAACTGGGCCATAGTCCAACTATGTCCAGGTCAAAGACAAATTAAAAATTCCATGCAACAAAGTCACATTCATCCACTTACGAAAAACATTAGTGAACAAATACACTGATCCTAAACAGAAATGCTTTGTTATTGGTCAGCATATAACTGATTTAATTTAATTTAATTTTGTAAAGAGTGAAACTAAAAATGAATGCAGAATTTCCTTTAAGCATTTAGCAGAAAAAAGGGAAAACTAAAAATAAATAAATAAATAAATCCTGCTGTCTTAATAGTGCCTAGGTCTTAAATACAGAGGCACAAGAAAGCCTCTTTCTTTACATTCCATACTGAGATCACTGGGGGCTGTCAGACTTTATTCCTTGTGTCAGAGTTTTGTCCAGTGTTTTCTGCAGAAGACCTGCAGTCCAACTAAACTTTGCACAATTATTCTAAAGAAATTTGAATTTAATTTCAGTTACTTTCACACCGTCTTTTCAGAGAGACTAACTGTGTAAAAAATACAACCACATCTGAAAAGAATGTTTTTTCCTGTGACCTCAGCCGCCAGAAGAAGAAAAACACAGCTGGGAGCAGTATCACAAAGCCGAGGACCCGGAGGAAGGGGAGGCTGCAAGCTGTGCCTCGGCTGGGCAGGGACAGCTGCGGAGACGGGCCCGGGGAGCAGCCGGCTGCAGAAAGCCAAGCCAAGCAGTAGCGTGGCTGGGACAGAGCCGTGGGAGGCTTTGAGAAGCTCTGACACGGCTCCCCAAGCAGCGTGGTCAATTGAAAGAGAAGCGCTGCCCGGGGCTCCGCGGCCCGGAGCTCTGGGGAGGAGAGGAAAGGGCTGTGCGTGCCAAAGGGCAGGAGACAGCTGGCAACAGCAGGCACCGAGGGGAATCACTGCCTGCCTGCTGAGCCAGGCACTGGGAGGAGCAGCAAAGCCAAGGCTGTGCTCAAACTCAGGGCAAGGAAAGGCCAGTAAGCCCTTTTGCAACTGCTATGAATGGTATGCAAATTCCACTGGCATAATTAGAAAGAAAATTAATTTTATTTTTATTATTAATTTTATTTTATTTTTTTAAGTGTGTTGCCACAGGACAGTTAAAAGAGACTGCCCTGGAAGAATGAATAAGCTTCTGGAAGAAACACGACAGGACTCAGCAGAGATTGCTCAGTTAAAATGGAACAGCACTGCTATCAGCATCATCAGAAAGAGAGTCTGATCCTTGATGATAGGCAAAATCCATGGTTCATGATCTGAAAACAATCCTGCAAGGCTGGCTTCCTGTTATGATTTGTGGTAGTGGTCTTTCCTACACATATAATCAAAAAAGGAGAAATGCAGAATGCCTTGGTAATGGATACAAGCAGAAAGACCCTACCTGTGACTAGCATGACAAATGTATTTGGAATAGCCAGGCTTTGGTAGGTGAAGTTATGACTTCAGCCACAGTGGCAGGCAGATAAGGCAAAGTGCCAGGGTCTGCAACTGAGCCACAACAAACCCACACAGGCTTGGGGAAGAGCAGTTGGAAAGCTGCCCGGCAGAAAAGGGCCCAGGGACATTTTTGACAGCAGCTGAACATAAGCAAGCAGAAGGTCCAGGTGGCCAAAAAGGCCAGTGGCATCCTGGCCTGTATCAAAAATTGTGTGGCCAGCTGGGCCAAGATAGTGATCATCCCTCTGTACTAGTGAGGCTGCACCTCAAATATGTGTTTCATTTTTGGGTCCCTCACTCCAAGAAGGACATGGAGGGGCTGGAGTGAGTCCAGAAAAGGACAAAAAATCTGGGGCAACATCTGGGAGCTGGGGTTGTTCATCCTGGAGAAATCTCGGGGTGCATCTTATTACTCCCTAAAACTGCCTGAAAGTAAATCGTAGCAAGGTAGGGGTTGGTCTCTCCTCGCAAGTGACAAACAGTAGGAAATGGCCTCAGGTTGCACAGGAGGAGGTTTAAATTGGGTATTGCAAAAAAGAAAAAAAAAATTAGCTGAAAGAGTTGTTAAGCATTAGAACAGGCTGTCCAGGGAAGTGGTGGAGTCACCATCCCTGGAGGTATTTAAAAGACACATAGATGTGGCCGTTGGGGACATGGTTTAGTGCTGGACTTGGCACTGCTTGGTTAACAGTTGGATTTGATGACCTTAGAGGTTTTTTCCAAATGAAATGATTCTATGATTCTATAAAGACATATTCAAGCTGACCATGAAAAGGGTCAAATCCAGTCCTGGGGAGAAATTTAGCATGAAAAGGATTCAAACAGAAAGTTGCAGCTATTCATTCTCCTGTAATACCTCCCTGCTGATTTCTCTGCCTCATTTACTGTAAAAGCTGTTCGAAGCATATCACTCCAGGGTTGTTTTTTAGGGTTTTTTTTCTGTAGTTGAGAACACAGTCTGATAGTACCAGAAAAAAAAAAAACCAAAACAAAAACCCCATAAAGTGAAAATATGAACACCTCAAAACATTTTTAGAGCCTTTAAAAGTGGAAAGAGACTTATTATCTTTCTAACACAAATGAAAACCAAAAGGAATTGAAATAGGTGGTTGTATACCACAGGACCAAATAAAGTTCAGATATGAATTGTCTGAAAGATGCTGCAGTATAAAGAATAAGATTCTCCACAATATTGCAAAACTTAGTTCAGACCAATTATAGAGATGTTCAAATTACAAGAGCTACTACTAAAAATTAGCGCTAATTTGTGTTCCCAATTGCCAAGCAAAAGAGTGGCAAGAAAAAATAACCTGTACTTCTGCCCTAGTTGTTATTTCACTCTTAGACCACACAGGATACTGTATATGGATAATACTTGACTATTTTTTGTCTACTTAAATATCACTTGGAAATCTTTCAGCTAAAGTTTTCATGGCTTGTTCTTATGCATAGGTAAAACCGAAGGCTAGGTATGTTCGATAGGAGCTTTTCCCTGGATTTTTTTTTTCCTTTGGGTTTTATTAGAAAGTATCTGAAAGTGAGACATTTCTTGTTATTTTTGCCTTTGATTAAGAAACCACTTTATCCATCAAATAATTTAGAAAAAGATAAAAATCTTTTTTTACCTAGAAAGGCATTGCTGAAATGCTTGTAAAGAAGAAATTAAACCTTGTAAGAAGAAAAAAAGAGATGCATTTAGACTGTATAGTGGTTTGTTTTTTGTTACCCTCAAAACATCCAAGAATTGTGAGGCTTTCAAGGCGTGGTTGGGTTGTGCAGGTTTAAAATCCCTAGTTTAAAATTCATAGGTATTTTTAATAAAGCTTCTTTATGAACAAACTCAAGAAGAGACAATTGGTGTGGACTGCTGGGTGCCAAACTGCCTTATGAGAACTGCCAAAAGCATTAATGGCAGCACCTGCATTAGGGCTTTCTGATTTAGCCAAGCCCCTGGAATTGTTTGTACATGAGAGGCAGCAGAATTTTCTTCTTCTTTTTGAGTAAAAACAAACCAAGAGAATCTGTCTTCTTTGCCCACTCACTTTATTAGTTAAGTCTCTGGACATCACTGCAGTATCTGGGAGCAACATACTTTGCAATATTCATTATAGACTAGATTCAAAAATAAGGATTTAGAGAGTGCAGTTAGACCATCCATAAAGCCTGATAAATTTTATTTTTATCTTACTGTGGCAACACAACTCAAGAGAGCCAAGAAGAGCAAAGTTTGCAACAAAATATGTTTTTCTAGCAACAAGCAGCAGACCAAGCAGACCAAGAATCAATGCTGCACTGTCGTTCTCCGTTTACCTAGAAGAGGATTTGTGTAGTGACCTGAATCTAACATCTCCACCATACATGTGATTTGAAACCATCCAGAGGACCAAACAGTGGATCAGGCCTTTTTAAGGAGTCACAATGAGTTTGGTAGGCACTTTCCAAGCAGTTTCCAATTTATTTTCCCCTAAAAATAACTGAGTTACTCCGTACCAAACACATGCACAGTAAGTAAATATTTTGGGGTGATTTCCCCAAATTTATCCTGTTAATGGACTTCAGAACAGTGATATACATGACTTCTTAATCACCTGCTTCTGTGATGTCAGATGTGATTCCCCATGCAGTTAACAGAAGTATTCATAAAGTCTTGAGTTATACTTCTGTAGTGATCTGTTTGAATGACAACTGGTTTAGGTTCCTTTAGATTCAAATTTAGGACTTCTGCATCCCAACTCCAATATTATTTGATTTTTGAGCTGTCATTTCTGACATAAAGTTTCCTGGTGGTACTGACACAGTCACCCTCCTTCAGTATTTCTTGCTGCTTAGCTCAGGGGATCCCTGCTGTGCTTGCTGGTTTTGGTCAATCACATTCATGCACACCTTCACTGATCTAGAGATTTTTTGGGGAGCCAATGTCATTACCTAGTGCCTGGTGACTTTTCTGTACTGATTAAGCACTTATGTCAGTTACTGCATCCCAGTCTTGGTGTCTTCTGGAGCACTTGATTTCATCAAAATGCAGCCGATTTTCATCTTTGGACCATATGGCTTCTTTAATTGTTCAAGGACATATGAATGAAGTCAGATTCTAAATGGTTAGTTCTTCTGCCATTGACTTTCTCAATTTTCCATTTCCTTTCTTAAAAATATTATCAATCAAACTTCAAATGTAAAAAAAAAAATCAAACCACCAAAACCCATTTTTAACCCTTGTCTAAATATACAATAGCTCTAGGGGCACTTCATATTCAAAGATACCATCAACTGAATAATTGAACTTACCCCATATCCTAGAAAGGTTAGCAAAGTGAATTTGAGACATTGTTTGTAGTTCTTACTCAATGGCTATGCTTCCATAAACATGTACCACAGGCTTAACTTAGTAATAAAAGTTTCATGAAAATTCTTTTGAGAAAGCAGCTGTTGTACATAAATGGTGCAGATAGTCAACCTTTTGTAAAATTTTGGAAGTGGAAAAGTCCCTTCAATTCCCATGGTGAAAAATAAATGGCAAAACTGATAGGTGTTACAGTTTAAGTCATGTTTAGGGAAAAAATCCACTCACTCTGAATGATGTAATCTACCATTATGCCTGATGAATAATGACAGAGGAAGCCATGCCAAGACTGTACTGCAGCAGTTGTGGAAAGCAGACAATGTTTCACCAGTCTCTCATTACTAGCATGAATCCTATTTTTCTTCTCTTTTTTTTAATATATATATATGTGTGTGTGTGTGTGTGTATGTATACACACACACACACCTATATATAAAACAGTATTTATTTATTAAGTTTTGTAACCCCAAATGGTTATACATAAAGAAAGTCAAATTTTGATTTCATTGAGGAGAGGAAGAAACCCATATGGCTTACAACCAAAACCAGGTGTATTTTAAAATTCTGCTGATTTCTATAAATTAGTTTAATACAGTTGCAGAACTGTTTTGCCACAGTTCAGCATATTTAAGAAGTGCTTTAGCCAAGGTTTTGCACAGCACACCTTCATTTATTTATTACAACTATTTATTGTAATGTTTGTCTAAATATCAACGGAATTTATCACCTATGTTCATCTAACACTATCAGAAGTTCTACCACCAAAATGCTGTACAATGGACTCACATTTTGAACACAGCTGTTAAGGCTGCAGAATCAATGACTTTACTGTGTCCTTCAGGGAGAAGAAATAGTGTAAATATCTAGCTGGGATCCAAGAAGAAAGAAAAAAAGAGCTTTTAAACTGAAACTGAAAAAGCCCTTGGTAAAATGTTAATGTACTGATGACTGAGGGATATCACTCACTAACAAGCAAATGGAAACCCTCCAGAAGGGAGGCTGTGTTGAGAAGGCGACGTTCTCATTTACAGGCATTCTGGCCTCTGTTCGTTTTTAATAGATGCAGCAGTTACAAAAACAAGATTACAGAGGCCCTGTGTAGACCCTGTGGCATCTGGTTAAGTGGCCCACAATCTGTCCTTTTTTTTTTTTTAAAGTCTACATCAAAGATGTGCCCTATTTATCTTTGCGTACTTGCTATGCGAGTGACCAGACTTACCATTTAAAAACTTGACTGGATATGTGTCAAATTCCACCTGGAGGAATCCTTTCGCCTCCTGTAGGGACATGTTAAATGGATCTCTGGCTTTAAATCTTTCTCCCTAGATTTTGCAAAACAACTTTCTTTTCAAAGGGTTGTAAATGAACTCTAGCAGTCATATGGCTTTTGCATTTTCAGTTCCCTGTCAGTGAGTCAATCACTGATGCATTAAAGGCATACAAAAAAAATCACAATAAACTCTATAACATAAAAATACTACCATCCTAAAGGATTGAAAATTCTGGATTTAAGTTTTAGGATAATCAAGCCATCTACAGGAGAAAATCTGCTTTCTACTGTTCTTAGTTCAGAGAAAAATTCCAATCCACTTGATGGGAAAGAATGTGTTTCACAGCTAATTGGATGAAAATCAGAATATGCAGAGAGTATTTAATTGGGAAAAACAAAAATTTAATCTGAAAACACAGGGCAAAATTAGTTTAAAATATGTAGTATTAGTATAGATATAAAAATATATTTACATTCCCTTCATTAAGTGTGAATTTTTTTGAAGATGATAGTGTGGGTGGTCAAAATACAGGACTTAGTTGTAGCCTTTCAGAGCACTGTTTCAAAAAAGCAGACTACAATCTATATTAAAAGGAAATAGATATTGATGTAGATCAGAATACCTGGTGATAATGAGACTGATTTTGGTGGGGGCCATGAAGTGAGCTGTATTTATGGTCCAGCTGAAATCTTTAATTTACCTCATAAGATGGATGCGCCTCAAAAGAAAAAGTAAGGAATGCAGTTGAGTATGCCATACCTGCTAATGACAGCTTTTTAAATCTCAGTTTAAAAGAGAGCAAACAGAAGAGTAAAAATGTCATAAAAATATTCAAAGAAACATAGTCAACCAATAAAATAGATTTAAGTCTTGCTCTTTCTTTGCACAACATTAACTTATTCTTTCATCAGTAGACATGGGGAACAACTGCTCAATACAGGCAACTTAAAACAGAGGTAATCCAGGGGAAAGATAGTGTTGTGGTGGTTTCAGTCATCTCTTTATTATTACTACTGACAGGTAACTGAATTTCTCCTTTGCCTGAAGCCATACCACCTGAGGTTTTAATCTTGTCAGATTTTATGTGCTAAGCAAGTTTGAGAGAGCTCTAAGGAATAACAGGTACTGCAGAAAACGGTTATTCTTCCTCCTGATAGTGACACTTGCCAGGGCAGCACTCTTCCCATATGCAGCTTTCCCTCCCAGACTTAATGCTTTCAGTGGTATTACAGTAATGAAGGTACAGAACAGCTTCAGTGCTGTGATCTAGGAGACAGGCCAGCAGACTAAAAATCAAAAAGTATCAGCTTCTCTCACAATTTTGCCCATTCTGCCTGTTTGGAGATATGTGAGAAATGACAAATCAGGAATGAAGAACCAAGGACAGATACCCATGGGTCTCCATGCATTTGTTGTGTAACTGCATAATGCACCCATTCTGTAAAAGAAGATTCTGACAGCAATCCACTCTTTTATTTACATTACAACTTGTAATGAATTTACACACCAGTTTAAACTTCCAGCACCGTGATCAAATTTATCAGAATATTGACAAATGAGAGTTCATAAAGTGAACTCCATCTTTGGGCAAAGGGAAAGATTGAATATCTGCAGTATTATTTAAATTTTTATGCTGCATTGCTACTTTTAATGATCTCAGTGTTTTTCCAGAGTGGCAAACAGTGATGAGGTTTGTTTATGATTTAAAGGGGTGATTAAGTCTGATGAGCAGACAAGTTCTCAGAAACCTTGATCTGAAGCCATGGGAAGGAATATGAGGTATTAATTTTCTCAGACTAGGATTCTTCCTGGAATCATTAACTGTGGGGGTTTTTTTTGTTTGTTTTTTTTTGGTTTTGTGTTTTTTTGGTTTTTTTTTTTTTTTTTTTTTTTTTTTTTGTTTTTTTTTTT
>VXBR01012083.1:910265-953272 GCA_013400215.1 Cisticola juncidis | reverse complement strand
GTTTTGGGGTTTTTTTGTGTGTTTTTTGTTTTGTTTTGGTTTGTTTTGGTTTGGTTGGTTGGTTTTTTGGTTTGGTTTTGTTTTGGTTTGGGTTTTTTTTTGTGTGTGTGTGTGTTCCCCAACTTCTCTCCATCACTGTGTTTTTCTGTTATACATTCTGTTATACATTCAGGTCCTAGATTCTTTCAGAAATACAGTATTGCTGGAAAACTTTAACAAATTGATTGAAAGACTGCCATGATTCCAACTTTGGATATCCATTTAATCTTAATATGAAGTTTAAGTTTTACCAGAGGATTATAAAACATTTGAGAAATACATTTTTTTTTCCAGTAGCTTTGCCTTCAGATCAATAAACTCAGTCAGAGAGGTTGTTATAAACAACTAGAAGGTATTTTAAACACCACACTTTTTCTTGCAACCCATGCATTTCCCACTAGCCTAACTTCTTGGCTATGATAGTGCCACTGTAAATGCAGAACACAGTGAAGCCAAACCTTGGTTCTACTGATGGAAATGAAAAGTTGAAAAGCCCTGACTGTATTTTTTCCAGCCTGAGTAGCGCTTGCATTTTTACATCATTCCTTAAAGCTGATCACTCTCGCATCATTAAGAAAAAAAAATTTATTTGCATGTTATTTATTTGATCATCGTTACCCTGTACATACCAGTGTCTCAGAAGCACATTGGCAGCCAGCTAAGACACCTGCATTCTTCCCTTTTCTGAGCTGTCATTTTGGATAAGTGCTTGACTCAAGCAACATGTCAGGTCATGATTTATGTTGTATTATTTGATTTCCTAGATTCATTATTCTAATATTTAATGAAAAAAAAAAAAGTGAATTACAATGTAAATCTTCTAAAAATTTACAAGGCTTTATTAAAGCATATACAAAGTAACGAGGATATGAATGTATGACATACTTGTTTTACATTTGAGGTATGGAATCCTTGTCATAGTCTAAGGAAAGATATGTTTAGTCTTGTCTCCTCAAAGTCAATACTAACTCAAATCCATAAATATTGCAATGTATGATCTCAAACAGGGACTAAGATCAGGTATGGATCATATAAATACCACGGCTGCACAGCTTGTTGTTCTAGGCTGTAGGTGTTGAATGAAAAGCAACATTCTACATGTGAGGAGACTCACCACTGCTCATTTACCATTTGTAATGCTCTGCATAAGGCTAAAGGAATATTCAGCCTTGATAACTTGCTGATAGAGCTGGACAGATAGGAGTCAAAGTCTGGTGGTAGACCATAGTTATGAAATTAACATCTATTAAGACAAGATAGAAATTGCCTAGGGAAGAAAAAAAAAAGGGAAAAAAAAGAAAAAAGAAAAAAGAAAAAAAAAAGAAAAAGAAAAAGAAAAAGAAAAAGAAAAAGAAAAAAAGAAAAAGAAAAAGAAAAAGAAAAAGAAAAAGAAAAAGAAAAAGAAAAAGAAAAAGAAAAAGAAAAAGAAAAAGAAAAAGAAAAAGAAAGAAAAAGAAAAAGAAAAAGAAAAAGAAAAAGGACCACTCAGAATTTAAAGATAAGACTGGTTTCCCAGAGTGGAGACTTCTCTAAGGTGGAAAATTTGCAAAAGAACCGAATATCTGTAAGACCACCTGAAGGATCTATGAAACAGATAACAGAAAGACAGAGAAGCTTTTCTTTCTGCCACTGTGGGAGAGATAAATGTTAGTAAATACTCATTACCTTATGCCCTGTTTTTTTTCCTAACATTAGGAGAGATGTTATTTGCATTGAACTTTTTAAAAATAACTTTTGTTTATTTTTACTGACTGAAATCTGTGATAAAAATGATGTAAGTGCAAGTGGCAAAACTGTCGCACTGGAGCTGTGACAATCCTCAGGAATGGGGAGCTGAAAATATTCAGTGTCACAGTACCCAGTACCACAGAACACTCTGGTACTCACATGTCTCCAAGTGAGAGATTTAATCCCATAATCCCGGTGTGACAGGATCCTTCTATACCTCTATTCCATTTCTCATCCTTCTGTTGAATGCTACAAAATACCTGGGGCTTTGGAAAAACTGACTGTAAATGTGGAATGCTGTGATGAAGGAGCTTAGGAAACATGAAGTAGATCTTGCTTTATTTAGTCATGCACAATTCTTTGAAAAGGGTTACTTACAAGCAGCAAACTGGAAATGTCCTTTTCTGGGAATCTTGGATTTTCTGTTATTGCCTGGGGGTAAATCTGATTATAAAAATTACAGTGAAAGGGAAGTGTGGGTAGAAAACAAGATTCTTTGCTGCCTGCCTTAGCTTCTCCCTCCATAAAGCCTTGCACTGTGCCCCCCTACTTGAAGTATGTCTTCCCAACACTGGAACCTTGTTCTGCTAAAAAAAAAAAAAAAAAAAAAAAAAAAAAAAAAAAAAAAAAAAAAAAAAAAAAAAAAAAAAAAAAAAAAAAAGTACATGATTATGTAACAGTGCCACCTGGTGCTACCTGCCAAAATAAAAGCTTTAACATGGAATGAAAAAACCCTGCCAAAAAATCAATAGGGACCAACCTATTTTGTGACTTTAACTATTAAATGATACATTATTTCAGCCCTTGTACTCTGCCACAGCTGCCTTTTGCCTTTTATTTTGACTATGCTTCACACTGAGATTGTGTTTAATTTTTATTCATTCTGAGAGAGAATTGCTATTAGGTTGGACTGAAAACATGCAGTAGAATCTCTGAGACTGTGTAAATTATAGATAGTGCTATTATACCAAAAATTATGTTTTGTCTTATTCCTAGTATCTGAAACATCTTCATTACAGGCCCTAATATCCACCTACCAATTCAAAAGTATATAAATGTGTGTGTGCAGCTCAAACAGAGGTACTGGCGAAGTGTTCCAGAGGGAAATCACATTATGAACCAGTTCAGCAAAAGCTTAGTATTGGCTGAAAATTCAGGCTTTAGCTAGTTATCATACTTTAGTACCTTCAGTATAAATCATCCTAAGCCAAGGGATAGACTAACAGTGCGGCATTAAAAAAAAAAAAAAAAAATTAAAAAAAAGTTTTCTTTGTACAATATAATTTTTTGAATTTCCTCGTACAAAGGTGATTTCCATCTCAAGAAAATTACCCTGGATTTAGGTTTTACTTAAATTGTTATTGTATGTGTATATAGATACACATATACACACACAAAATATGTGCAAGAAATGAACATCAACCACTAAAAAGTTATTAAAACTCCTGTTAACTCAACAAATCTCTTGACTTCACATGGAAGCATCATCCGAGCCACAGGAGGTTTTCTTGTTTTCAACTTTCTCTGTAATAACATGAAGCCCAGAAATACTTCATTCCAGGCACCAGATGGGCTGGTAAGTTTGTTCTGGTGTCTTGACACCAGCTTGCAGACGCAACAGACTACAGATAACTGTCACTGAAAAGAAAATACTTATTGGCTTTTGAATGATTGTACCAAATCTGTTCCTGCAGTATGTTTCTGTTTGTCTAATTGCACTGAACATTTCTTGTAACTGCAGAAGCTAGAAAAGATATCATAATAGGGTTCTCCTGGGCCATGAGTTTGTGCTCTGCTGTCTTTGTTTGTACACTGTTTGTCTTGCATGGCACCAGTCTAAAGTGAGCAGTGCTCATTACAAATGGCAAACAAGACAAATTCACTTTAAAATAAAAGTTCTTCACAGATGTATCCCAGCAACTTCCATGTCCTGAAGGATGGGGTTTTGCCTAACTTCTGTTACAATATCTCCCTGCACTCGCTCTATTGCTTTGCTCTTTTTGAGGACAGGCTCTATTTTCCCACCTATGGTGGGAGGTGTCACTTTAGTTCCCACACAGAAGGAGAGTCAGATCGAGATCTGCTGTGGAATAAACATCTATAATCAACAGATGGCCCTGGGGACACTCAGCAGCTGATGTAAGTGCTAAGAGTCAAATCATCCAAGTCTGATCATGCCATATCTGCTATTTCCTGCTCCCAAACTCAAAGCTGATGAAACAAGTCAGATAGCCACTGTTCTTCAAACAGGTCCATATGCCCAAACTCCCATTTTTGAACTCAAAAAGGATAATGATTACAGCATCTTTTCTGGAGATAAGGAACTGTATTCTCAATTTTTCTTCACTGGCACTCAAAGCCAGTAGTTAAGTTTCACCAGAACCTGACATTGGTTGTGTATTTTTAATTCAGGCTGGATTTATAACAGATGGGATGGCCCAACATCCAAGTGTTTTCCTTTCAATTAGGAATTGTATTCCTATTTTTGATTTTTTTCAGTGTGTCCACTGTTTTTATTACTCCTGAAATGATTTTTTGGTGTAAGGGATTTTTTTCCTTTTGAATAAATTCTGGAAAATCACAATTTTAAAAGAGTAAAAAGAATTACAAGTCACATTTTGTTTATGTGAATATTTAAATAGACTTGTCCTAAAGCTGAAAATTTAGGGTAAGAGAGAAAAATAACAAACAAGGTTGAAAAATGGGTTATTATTCAGGGATCAGAGACCTCTAAGGGCTAATCATTGACTGCTTTTATTATGCAAAACGGCATCTGGTGTTCAGCTTCCACATTTGGGAAAAGTGTTGTCTAATGAACCTCCTATTCTGCATTTGCTTTCTACTTTTCAGATCCTGTTAAACACACTGATGGCTTATCTGTAGTAAGAATCAGAGTTTTAAAAGGAATTAAATGAATCCATCCAAAGGTACAGAAATGTAAATCCAGTTATTAGTTAGGCCATTTGACAGCATTAAACTACCCATTAGTTTGGGTTTTTTTAGGAAGAGCAAGAGATGCACAGATGTGAAAGGGGAAAAGTGTCACAGTTTTGACTTACTTTCAGTCTTTGCAGCATGGTGTGTTGTGCTTTGTACTCAGAAAGGAAATCCAATCCAGTGAGGAAAGCCCAACTAAGGACTGTGATGCCATTTTATTTCAGTGTGAATGTTTTTGTAGGAGACCTGCCATGTCCATTAGAGCTGCTGCAAGTGAAACAGGTAGTGACATTGGTTGTAGATTATGTGATTCAGTAACTCCAATCAAGAGCTAATGTATTTACCCCACTTCTGTCCTCCTCCTTCCCTTTTCCTGCAGCACACATCATTGAAGAGCAGTAATGAGAGCCAGACAGGTCTTTTACATAGGACAGCAGGGACATGAACTCTGTATGAGACAGATGAGACAGGTGAGGAATTGGGAGGGATATGTCTGAGAGTTCATGGTTTGCTCAGCCAAGCACTACCTCAGGCTGGGCAAAGAAGAGATGGAGAGCAGCCCTGCTGTGAAGGACTTGGGGATGGTGGGGGATGAGAGGCTGGACAGGAGTCAGCAATGTGTTCCTGCAGCCCAGAAAACAAATCATATCCTGGCTGCATCAGAGGAGGCATGGTCAGCAGGTTGAGGGAGGAGATTGTCCCCTCTACTCTGCCCTTGTTGAGACCCCACCTGCAGTGCTGCATGCACCCCTGCAGCCCCAGCAAAGGAAGGATGTGGACCTGCAGGCTAAGTCCAGAGGAGGTTAGAAAGATGATCAGAGCAGGGCTGAAGCACCTAAGAATGCCTGAAGCATCTCCTGTGAGAACAGGCTGAGAGAGCTAGGGCTGTTCCCAGAGAAGAGAAGGCTGTGGGGTGGCCTTCTAGCAGACTGCCAGTACCTAAATTTGGGATACAAAAAGCTGGTGAGGGACTATTTACAAGACCATAGAGTGACAGGAAAAGGGAGAATGGTTTTAAACCGAAAGAGAGCAGGTTAAGACAAATATTAGGAAGAAATCCTTGACTGTGAGGGTGGTGAGGCAATGGCACAGGTTGCCCAGAGAATTTGTGGATGCCCCATCCCTGGAAGCATTCCAAGTCAGGCTGGATGGAGCTTTGAGCAGCCTGATCTAGTGGAAGGTGTCCCTGCCCATGGCAGGGGGGGTGGGAGTTGATAATCTATGAAGTCCCTTCAAACCAAAGCCATTACATGATTCTATGGCTTTATGATACATGTTCAAGTCAAAAACATTTAGACTGTAAGGAAATATGAGTGGGACTCCCGCCTGTACCTCCTTGTCTTTAAATGAAATTAACTATCTCATGGAACTATGTCATGGAACAATAAAAGACATGCCAAGAAATTGTTGTCAGGCTTTGAAATTGCCCTGTGAAGGCAACAGGCAAACTTATCTGTGGGTCACTCCAGGGACCATTGAGCAAGCATATGATTACTTACTGGCATGGTATGGGTTTCAAACAAACAAAAAAAAGCCAAAAGATACAGTGCACAAGCACAGCTTGCGTTTTGCAAGTTGCAGGTTTCAGGAAAACAAAACATTACTTCCTCTCCTCACTGACAAATTTACATAAGCACCTACATATAGAGTTTGAACTCTCAGAGGGATTCATCTCACCAGGCAGAGACATCTAAATATGCTCATCTAATCATGAATTGGTTATTTTAATGGATGCCCTGCCAGCAAGTGACTCAAATAGTGACTTAGCTGAATCCTCCTTTAAAAGTGTTTATATCTCTCTTGCCTACAAAGTAAGTTTCAATTGACTAGTGTAGATGTAGATGGCTACAATGAAAAAGTCTAAAGTTAATGAGATTAATCTCAACCACAAGTGTCCTACCCACTTGGGAACAGAAAAAGAGTTTGGGAGCATCTTAATAAAACATATAAATGAAAATGTTACAGTTACAACCCTAATTCCAAGCGTTTCCAGAAGTGAGAATGTAAAGATCTGACAGAAAAATAGTCTAGCTGCTCTTAGAAAGCACTAACAAGTTGACAGTGCTGTTGCTGCTCTTGTTGCCACAAGTACAGCACTGCCCATGGAGATGGGATGAGGCTTGGGGGAAGTATGTGCCCTTCTGACAGTCACAGTAACATCCCCTGATGGGTTTAGATCTAATGCACCGGAAAAGAGGTTCTCACATTAGGTGAAATCATCAGCATGCAACGTGAGCTAGCAGAACTCATTCTCCATTTACTTCCTTCTAGTTCTAGTTTCTTCCAAACAGAAGACATAATAGGTGCAGTGATGCCTGGGAACTTAGCTTCATATTAGATACATTATTGGTGGTTCAAAATTATCTACACATTTGTGTTTTATTTAGTGACCAACAATCCTTTTATTCTTAATTAAAGTTGTTATTTCATTTCATCCCCATTACATTTTCATAATAGATCAAGCAGAAAGGAGATTTTTTTTTTTTTAATCATTTTGCTCTTTGGAGAAGCCAGGCTAAAGTTATACACCTTTATTTGAAATATATCATAAAAGACAATTCAGTTACTGATGAGGCATGAATGTATCTAATGACATACTCTGTAGGGTGATTTGTTTTAATTGTCACAGTGGGACCTGTTATTACACAGTGGTAGAATGGGTCACTGCATTATAAAATTAAAGCTGATGCAAGGCATTCATTTCTAGCTTATTTGTAAATTCAAGTATTTGGGATAAAAATATCCTGACTGTGGAGACAATGTATGGCAACATGCACAGCAGTGGCAAATGTGTCTTAATAATAAACAGCTGTGTGAGGTCAGATGTTAAGGAAATGCAAGGGAGTGGCACACTGGGATTTTGTCATATGTGCATGAGCCCAAATGAAGTCAAGGGAAAAGTATCTGAGAGTAGGAATAATTTCTATTGCCAGAGGTTACTCTTCAAGGACAATTAAATGTGCTGGCTCATATTCATGTTGCTGTGCCACAGGATGTGCAAAATAAGCCAAAACCTGCTTTAGAATGGAAAGCATCGTAATAACTTTGCTCAATTTTCAAAGTTTAAAAGTTAATTGTTTAATTACTGAATCAGTGAAGAAAGGATGGCTTTTCCAGTTGGTTGGGATTTTGTTGGGCTTTTTTGGGTTTTTTGGATGCTTGTGACTTTCATTTCTGCTTTGTGATTGGATATAATACTTTGCACTCAAAAGTATTTCAAAAGCATGTTGTCTGTTTATGTATCCATCTGCTGGTCCTTGCTAAACAGGCAGAATTTCATTGATGTGAATATCTCTGCTCAGTTCCCACAAAATGAAAATGGGAACCTTACTGCTCAGTATCTCATATAGTATTATTAGTTCCTATAAATATAAACAGGAAGATTATTTTAGACAATACTCAAAATTAGTGAAGATGTTGTTTTAATTTAAATCTTTCAGCTGACCTCAGAGAGCCAGAGTCCTTGTCTATTTATCCAAATTCTGTTATTTTTTTCAATGAACCAGTACCTAATTAATTTTTTTCAATGAATCTCTGTCTTACAGTACCTGAGTTATGATGTCATTCAAATCAAGATTCACTTTCTGGAAAGTAGAGAGTCCATTAAAGAACTTAGTTTACTTGCCAGTTCCATATAAAGTACAGTGGAAAATTCAATTTCAGTTGAAAAACAAAGTTATCTTAGAGTGGGACAAATAGTGATTATTTTATGTCATATTTTTAAAAAATAATTTTTCATTAGTGTCAAAACCTCAAATTTTCTTCTCTTATGGCACCTACTAAATAGCAATGCTATGTTTGTGGCAGCAACCAAAATTCTCAGGAAAATTTTGTGCTAGCATACTGCATTTTTGGGCTCACTCTATGCAGCTGGCATTTAACTACTATATTCCTACCTCTCTTTCTCATTTATCATTACTTCATTATGATAAATAATCTAGTCATACAACCAGAGGTGGGAAGATCTATGTGATCATTAGTGCAGCAAAATCTTGCTTCCTTTCTTCCATCTAGCTTTAAATAGGCTTTAAAATTAGATTCTATGCATGTATTTTGAGAACTACAAAACATTACTGACTTCTCAGTTTCACTTTTTTAATCTTGACAGGGGTTAGTTCGTAGTACTACAAATATTTTACAAAGGATCTGTCCCTTTCCACATGAGATTTAATGTGTGAGAAGTGAGGTTTAGTCTCTTTCTCATATTTTAATCAGAGGAAACCTGTAGAATAGCTGTGTTTTCTCAAATCTGAAAATACATGCCAAAAAAATTTCCTTCTCTGTTGTCCTTCATTTTAATCTGTTTGGTTGACTTCATTACTAAAATCATACAAATTTAAATTTTTTAAATTTGTATTGAGTTCAGTTATTATTCTTTTAATTTCTGCTATCTTATTTTCTATGGAAGTTTTTCTGTATTACCTCATCTTTAAAAGTATTATCACCTTCTCTTAACATTCACTGTCTCACATTGCTTTTTCAGTTCTTTTCAGTAGACTGCAGAAAATTAAAGGAGAGATGTTACCAGCAATGACAACAATCTAGGACCTGCAGATAGTAATAATTTCTTTTCCCATTTTGGATGAATTGTGTATTTCTGCCTATTTTATAGGCACCTGACAGAAGGTCTGTTTTCTTTGCAAGGCAGGTCACCCAACAGGTCAATCTATTATTGTCCAGAATTGAGTCTGCTTTGTGGAATTGTTCATTGCACTGATGCTTTTGTGGTCTCTCTCCGTTGCCTTTCTTTAGTTTCATTCATGTTTTCTGGAAAAGCAACAGAAGATATTATTAGGTTTAAAAATACAGCTTTATTGGGAATACCTCAAGTTAACTATTAGATTTTGTTTAGAACTGTTGTACAAGCCAAAATGGACTCAGACTAAAGCACAATAGTGACAATGAAATTTGTGGACAAGATTTTCTTTTAAAATATTAACATCTGATTTCTCACTTATCAAGCCCTGGGCAGTCTATGGAACCTTTTATAAACTTGTTTAGTATATTAAAATGTTATTAAAAACATTCACATATTTTAATGTGCTTTTCCCTGCTAACAAATGAGATGCTATATGGGGTACCCATATACACAGTTACTGGTACAAACCAGGCACATGCAAAGTGGGGCTTAGGTGAACTGCCCTCTAGAAAACCACATAGGCCTCTGTGGACAATAAGGGAAGCTCAAAGGTAGAATATTATGTAAGAAACATCTCAAATCAAATTAGATGCTTCTCATTGTAAAAAACGCGTGCAGCCATGATTTTGAAGTTAGGGTTGGATTCTGTGGTGTTGGTTCATCCTAAAGATTTTTGCCACAATCTACTCCTCAGAATTGTGCAGTGAGATTTTCTGCAGCCTGCTCTGAGGGAAATGTTATCTTTTGCTGCAATTCAATGTTCTTCATTACAAAAGTTCCAAAGAATAAATGTGGAAGTCTTCCCTCCTTTACCCCTCTAAATCACAGTTTATATAGCAAAAGCCTTAGCATGTTATTAAAATAGAGAGCAAAGCAATGTGCTTAGTACAGAAGTCTCAATACTGGCAACTGTAAGATAATCAGCTTATTGTTCATATCTTCCCTCTGAAATAACCTCTGGAAGGCTTGATGAGGAATCACTTCTCTGTCCCAGTAGTGCTTACCTCATTTTCAGTAGCATTCTCTCATCCTATTCAAAAACCAGATTAACTCTATTCAGAAAATAATAAGCCATTAATTTTGCTGTCAACAGCAATGCAGGTAATTGTTAGTTTTATGCCTCCTTCACAGAACCATATGATTAAAATTAGTCTGCAAAAGATTCATACAAAATAAATGTAGATGAGATATAAGTAATTTTGGGCTGACAAAGTTTTCTGAGGAATTGATCTTAACCATTACTTCATATTGAATTTAATGATTATGAGGTGATTGACTGACACAAATGAATAACTTAGTAAATCCTCTCCCTCATGACACTGAGTGTTATCACTTGCCTTTCCCAAATTACAAGTTCCTTCATCCTTAATCTTCTATATGCAGGATTGAAGTAAATTTTTAAAATTCCTCTCTTAAGGCTTTTAAAAATACGAAAACCTTAAAAAATTGATAGCGCTGAGGGTTCCTCAGTGCTAAAATATCTTGTCTCTTCTTCCTGCCTTACACCTTCGGAGCTTTTCCTTGTGTTACAGAGACAAAATATTATGCTATCTCCATCAGCTCTGTCCCGTGTTTCTCCCCAGATAGCCACACCATCATGTGTCTCTATTCTCAGTCAGAGATTCTGAGCACTGGGCCATTTTCCATGGAAGACACCTGCCAAGAATAGTGCTAAATAGCTGGGATGGGAGGGGGTGTGTGCACAGCTCTGCAGCATCCTATCCATTGTTTAGTAAAACTTAATTTGAGGTAAGATTTAGTTTGTTCAGAAGACATAAAACAGTGACTATCCACACTAAGCACCGGAAATATATATTCAATGTTTCAATAGATTAAACATACATTCTAATACATCCTAGAATAGAAATTATCAGTTCTTTGCTTCAGGTTCTTTCTGGCATTTATAGTAGTTGCAATAACAGACATGATAAATTTATTCCCAGATGTTAATTCATTAAAAATTAATGGGAAGGAAGGAAGGACAAGAAAATATAGTAGACTTAAAACTGTTAGAATGAGCAGAATTTAGTTAAAACCAGCTAACCCCAAACTCAAAACGAGTGATGCACTGAGTATAGCATAAGCCAAAATCTCAGCTTTTAGCTGTTAATCCTCTTGAGGCATTTAAATTAGAAATAGGCTTTCCATCTCAGCCTGAAACACTGCATAGCCAAGACAGTAAGAGGAAAAGAAGTTGCAAGCTTGCATTAGTTCTCTTACTGTACATAATGATAGTCCTGGGGTTTTGTCTCTGTTTTTGCTGCTTTTGAACAGCCTCTGGCATTCTTTCCTTTGCTATAGAATGCATAAATAGACTCTTGAGCAAATATTTCTTGCGTCTTCTTTCTGCCAGTCAACTAATTTCTTTGATGTGGTTGGTGAATCAAGTTTCTTCTTGCATGTCCACTGCTTGACTTCCTGGAATGATAAAATTTCACACTCCTTGAAGGACCTGGGCCAGCTTCAACAGCAGTGGTGGAGGCTGATTGCATAACAATCACAGGTCTACAAGATCTGAGTCTGGATCACCATTTCCAGGTAAAGTTCTGAGTATAAGGAATTAGTTTGACTATGACCATCCTGTTTGATACCAGGTACATTATTTCAGGTCAGCTATTCAAAGACATTTATAGTCTTACTGTAATCACAAGTTATGTGAGATTTAAACAAAAAACTCCAAGGATATAAATTTTGTCTTCTCTGTAAAATTATGGGGCACAAAGATATCAAAATGGCAGAGGTTTTTAAAGAATTCAGCCTGAAGAGTTTTCTAATGAACAAGTTCTCTTTGCTTAGTGACTTATAAGGACATGTTTAGATTAAGTTTTATCTCAACTATCACGAATAAATTGGGAAGTGTAAGGCAGTATCTTCCCCATCCCCTTTCATGTTCCTATCTCTTGACACAATTCAAGATTTTGTGAAAGCTCTCCTGAAATGTCATGAGTATTTAATATGTCTTAGGAAAAAAATCTATTTTCAAGGTTGCCTTCTCATTAATTTCTTGACTATGAAAAGCTACCAACCTGGAGGAAAATACCATAAATATGTAACTCAGAATTCTTTTTTTCGCTGTTCAGTTCTCTTGTGTGTTCTTTATATGTCATTGTATGACATTGGAAGATGTCAATTCTGAATGTTTACTATTTACTATTAACAGCTCTCTATTTTATTTATATTTCATTTCATGGCTCTCATTTTTGCTTGTAGACTTGTAGAGATCCACCAAGTTTCTCTCTACTCTTCTTTACCATTCATCAGTATTTCAACCTCTACACATACACAATAGCTTGTATATTGTCTTTTCTTCTGTGACTTAATGTTTCTGATTTCAAAGCAAAAAAATGAGCCCTTTGCTCCTTTCCTGCTTACCAGTTCCCCCTCTTAAACATATGATAGCAGTAATAAAATCAAAGGATTTTTTTTTTTTTCTGAAAACATCTCAGTAAAGTCATAACAGGATTTTTTTTCTATTTAAAACATTATGGCTCTTCACTGCCATCGATTCAAAAAGAAGGCAAAATTAGTAATAACTCCATTTTTCTCCTGAACGGGGTTATGAAATAATCTCTTAAACTGCACTTGAATCATACACTTAATTGATATTGCACATTTTCTGCTGTCCAACACCTTTTCTACTGAGATCCCTTCCAATACAAACTGTTCTATGATTCTTTAACTTGGGAAGGATGTACACCATATGAAAGGGCTGGTTAAGAGAGGCTGAAGCCCTAGAAAAAGGTTGAGTGAAATAACAACTTCAGGTACCAGCAAAGACACAGGTACTTGTTTAGAAAAGATAAATCTATACGTGATTCAAGCCACTTTGTTCCTGTTCTAGGAAATTCAGTTTTTATATGGCATGTGACTAGCTGTGGATGTTGTTTACCTGTATTTCAATAGTGGATTTGACACTGTCTCCCATAGCACCCTCCTGGAGAAACTGGCTGCTCATGACTTGGACAGGTACACTGTTCAATGGGTTTAAAAGCAGCTAGAAGGCAGGGCCCAGAGATCGTGATGAAAGGAGTTACATCCAGGGGGTGACCAGTCAAAAGTCCTGACCCCCAGGGCTCAGTATTGGCCAGACCTGTTTAACATCACCATCAATTACCCAGAGAAGAGCAAGGGCTGCCTCAGTCAGTTCACAGACAGCACCAAGCTGGGAGAGAATGTTGATCTGCTGGAGAGTAGAGAGGGTCTGCAGAGGGATGTGGGCAGGCTGGATTGATGGCCTGAGGCCATTTGTATGATGAGAGCTGTTGAAAGCAGCTGAACACAACGTGTGCCCTGGTGGCCAAGAAGGTATCCTGGCCTGTATCAGCCGTGGTGGCCAGCAGGGAAGGGCAGTGACTGTCCCCCTGTACTCAGCACTGCTGAGGCTGCACCTCAAGTTCTGTGTTCAGTTCTGGGCCCTTCACTAGAATTAGGACATTGAGGTGCTGGAGTGTGTCCAGAGAAGGGCAATGGAGCTGGTGAAGGGTCTGGAGCACAAATACTGTGTGGAGCAGCTGAAGGAGCTGCTGGTGGTTAGACTTTCTATCAAATAACAAGCAACAGAACAAGAGGAAACGACTTCAATTTGTGCCAGAGAAGACTTAGATGGGATATTAGGAAAAAATATCTTCATTATAAGTGTTATCAAGCATCAGTACAGGCTGTCAAGAGAAGTGGTTAAGTCACCAATCCTGGTATTAGGGACATGGTTTAGTGGAGGACTTGATAATGTAAGCAGTTGGACCTTATGATCTTAAAGGTGTATGGTTCTAGATGAATACACTTTCTAGAAAAGTCATGACTCTGCACAGAAAGTAGAGAAGGAAAAAGAAATTAGACTGAAGTAATCAATGAGCTCAGGAAATAAAAAAGAATGCTATAGAATGAGAAACTATTTTTTCTTTTTTTTCCTGGGATCATAAATGAAATGAAGATGAATTTGAAGTTGCACTTCCCATGGCTGAAGATAGAGATCTGGCATTAATACATATATTTCATCATTTTTTCTTTCTGCTTTATTTACTAAATAACAATTGCATCATCGTCCTTTTGTAATGACAGTGTTTTACATATCCTGATTGTAAAAAATTCACTCAGTTTAGTCCTACCAACTGCAGATGAAGTTAATCTGGGGGCTTGATTTTTCTCTTATGTTTGATTTTCTAAATGAAAACAGTTGCACTACTATAAGCAGACTTTCTCAGTCTACTTATAATAGCTCCACATGAAAATGTCAGGTATTAAACCTCATTGTTCAGTGTGAAGATCTCACCCATCCAAAAACATTACCAATTTGGACTCAGATTTTACAGTGATTATTTTTGATAAATCTGTTTACTAGATTGTCTTTGTAAAATGACACTTGACAGAATTATTTGGTCTCAGATTTTGAAAACGTCTCATCTCCTATTCTTGTTACATTCCCCTGTGGGAATGGTCTCTGCCCCCTCAGGGACCCCTAGAGCTTGTACCGTGTAGTTTGACCCTTCCCTCCCTTTCTGACCCCACTGGCTGTGTCCCAGTTTGCCCCACCCTGACAAGAGCTCGGAAAAGACCCTGTTCCTCTGTGCACACCCTCTTTCCCCCTGGAGAACACCTGGAATAAACATCTGACTGCAGCTAAGGGTGAGAGCCTCTCTTTTGGATCCTATCCCTGTCTTTTGATATATTCCTCCAGGACTGAGCTAGTCTAGACCCCTGAAGGGGATAAAAGGAGGATTTATATTCATATTCTCAAACACTTATTGTTTATAACAAATTACATCGCTTTTTTTCTAATATAAATATGTATTTTACCTTTACTATGGTGCTGAGCCTAGGGGAAAAATTCTCATTTGATAAAACATTTGAACAGGTTATCCATGTTGCTTCACCTCTCCATCCTTAGAGACAGTAAAAACTCATCTGGACAGTGCCATAGGGAGACTGAACTTAAATTAGTCCTCCTTTGAGAAGGGGTTGGGCATGCCAGAAAGTCAAAGGAGCTGATTATGACCCTCTGCTCTCATGAGACACTTCCAGGAATATTGTGTCCAGCTCTGAGGTCCCCCCCAGGGAAAAATGGACTTTGACCTCTTGGTGGGGTCCAGAGGAAATCACAAAGATTTCCTCCTATGAGGAAAGGCTGGGAGAACTGGGATTGTTCAGCCTGGAGAAGAGAAGGCTTCAGGGTGACCCAGGTGCAGCCTTCTAGTACCCAAAGGGAATCCATGAGAAAGCTAGGGCCAGAGAATTTTGTGGGGTCTGTCGCAACAGGAAAATAGATAAATGTTTCAACTGAGGGGCAGTCAATTTAGATTAGCAATTAGGAACAGGTTTTTTTACTATTAGGACAGTAAAACACTGGGAACAGCTTTCCCAGGGAAGTGGTAGATGCCCCATCCCTGGAGACATGCAAGGTCTGATTGGATGGGGACTCTGAGAAACTGGATGTAGTTAAAAAGTCCCTGCTCATTTCAGGGTGTTGGCAGGGAAACCATTCTGTGATTCTATGATCCCATGGGACCCCTTGAGACATGACTGTCCTGTCAGCCTATGATCCACATTCTCAGTGTGAAGAAACCAATTTGACTTCTTCAGCTGAATTTCTTGATCCAGTGTGATGCAGACAGGCTAATCTTCTGGAAGCTGTAAAATATGGGTTTCTCTGGACAATGACTTCCCTGGTTTAGACCTTTATATCTATAAATTCCAGAAATACTGTCTATGGTGTAAGGTCACTGTTCATAGCTTCAGAAATAGTGAACTGCAGAATAGTGCTTCACAGAACTGAATATAGACTAAACCTATATAACTAAATGGAGTGTACTTAAAAGGCATAGTTTTTTTTAGCAGAGTTGTATGGCTTTTCTAAATCATTCTGCAGAGGTATAATGTAAAAAACTGCTACTCCATTAAGTTCTACAGGCACAGGGAAAAAGGAAAGGAAAGGAAGGAAGGAATGAAGTAAGGAAGGAAGGAAGGAAGGATGGAAGGAAGGGAGGAAGGAAGGAAGGTAGATTTTAATATATTTTAAATATACATGTTCAAGAGAGTAAAGGAGTTTAATCATGAGGGAAGGATTTAAGACAGTGTTTCTTTCTTGGTCCATTGTCCGTGTTCAGTTTCCTCATCCCTCTCTCTCACTCCAGAGTCCTGTTTTTAAAACTTATTAAACATTGTTTGCCAAAGGAGTTTGAGCATCAAAATGAGAAAAGGAAGGCTCACTTGATCATTAGGGACCAGACTACAAAAAATATACAGTAAGTCTGGATTGCAGCTCCAACTCAGGAGCTGGATCTGGTAATGGCTCTCATCCTCAGTCTTAGCCTACAAGGTCAGAGGGGCTCCCAAGTCCAGCATATTGCCCAGAATGAGAACATGCACATGGGCCCAGAGAATAACTCAGCTGATAAGTGGTCATTCATTATTATGCTACTTAACTTTGTGCTTGAGATTGTAAACTGAAATTTTTATTTAAAAAACAAGTAGCTTTCATGTATGAGTGAAAGCTACTTCTTTACAACCCTCCTCAGCAAAATATCTCTAGGCTAGATCTAGGAGGCATTATGGAGATGTTAAAATAAAACAAACCAAAAAGTAGCCAGTGAAAACAACAATAAAAAAAATCTTTGTATGCATTGCCTGCTCTTTTATTTCCCAGGGACCTGAAATAACATTGCATAGATAAGGACTTTTCTCTATTTCCATTTTTATACCCTCACTCAGAAATTCTGCCACTAGGTATTAATTAGCAAAATTCATATATTCACACCTGTAAAACAGATGTTGCTGAGTATACAAATGGAGTCTCAGTAATTCACACATTGCTACCACTTTATAGGCTAGTAAATCATTATACTTTAATGTTTAAAAAAATAGTAAGATAATAACAGAAAATGTCTCAGCAGCTGTCAATGTGGCAGGAAAAACACACCATTGCTAGACAGCATTAGCAATCTACTAAGTCACAGTGCTTTGGACGACAGCCAAAATGCTTAGATCACCATTTTAGCTGTTCTTATCCTACGGGTTTGTTATAGTAATAATGTAGTTTACCAACCATCAATGTAGGATTCTTTTTAAAAAAAATGAAAAAGCCTGAAACAGCAGTGTCTGGAATCTACACACTATGACATGGAGTCAGTTAATAATGTGACATTCAAAGAGACAGAGCTAATCTAAAGAGACTGTTATTAAATTATACTTCATCCCTTGGTAGTGGGAACAGGTACATTTGAAGTCCCTATTGTGGTGAATTAAGTTTCATTTAATAAAACCTTCATTATTTCCCAATTTTATATGAAAAGAAAACTAAATAGATTGCTTCTGGGCACGTCACTGAAAGTAATCGTTGTTCCATGTAAGTGAAAATGCCCTGAACATGATTAACATTTTTAGATTTGTTAAAGAGCTCCCATAGGAAAGACTGAGGTTATTCTCTTGCTATTCCAGAATCATTGATGACTTTAGTAATGCAGGACTGTTTCTGAAAATACTGTCTTTAAGCAACAGGAATGAGTAATAAACATGCTGATTATCAGCTAGAAAGGAATGACTACATTTTATGCCTGAAGATAGGTGGAAACCTTGTCATCTTAAGTAGATTATGACAGAGAATTAGGTCAATTTGCAGTGAAAGTGTGATAGAGCTCTTTTGTGATCAGCTGTCAGAACCCACCAAAAATAATCTTGCTGTTTCAGTAAGCTGCTTTTCTTCCTGTTGATCTTCCTCATGGTTCCATCAATTTTATTCCATTCCTTGATCAAAATAATAATGACTTAGTAACTTTCTCCATATTAAAAATGCTATCTAGTTACACACAGAAATACACATAAAAAGAAACAGGGGGAGACAGTTTTGCAGATTTTTCCTTTCAATACTGGAATTAGCCATAGGGGGTGAAATATAAGGATGATTAAATTACTCAAAGCCATACAAATCTTAATACAAATCTATGGAACAATGCAGGGAATGTTGATAAATTACAATTCTAAGACCAGGAATCTAGAAATGTGCAATATATTTACCAAGCTTGATATTTAGTGAAGAGACCACAGCTGGTTTTTTTTCCTGTTTTTTTATTTTTCTGTGACAGAAAACAAGTATATTGCCATGGGTTCAAGGTTTATAACATTTTAAGGGAAAGAAACCCTGTAATGATCTATGGATATTATGCATCCAGGCCCCAAGACAGTTGACTCTCATGTTCTGAAGCAACTTAACTCCAGTTACCCAGTAGAGAATGATGTGCACATACAGCAGGATGACAAAATAAATTTAAGTACTGGATAATTTTTGGAGTTATCAATCCTACTAATTAAAACCACTGCTACAGACTCTTTTAAAAAAGCAACACTGGGGCAACACTATGAGGCACTACTAAGAGGGTTATTTGCAGAACTTGTGTGCCAGAAGCTGGTGGTTAGGTCTCAGGGAAAAGAACCATTTTCAACAGCTACATGAAGTTTTCGCCAAGAATAATACAACTATCACAAATGTTGTGACAAGAGTGATAAAACCTCTTAAACAAAATGTGTGCCCATTAGGCTGAAACAAAAGGCAAACAAAAACTATTGAGCTTCATTCATTTGATGACTCACCGATTTCTGAGTCACCCTCCATTGTGTTTTTTCAGTGTTGAAATGCAAGTTGATATCTGTGAATATATCAGAATTGCATAAAATATAGCAATAACACATACTGTGTAGACAACACAGGATTTTTTTGCTGAAAATAAGCAGTATCTTGTCACTCAGAAGCTTCCCCCAGTGTCTGAAACATTTCTGGGTAAGGTAACTGGCATAGAACTGTGGGGAGTGACCCAGACCTTGACAGGTTGGACAGATGGGCAGAGAAGAATTTTCTGAAATTCATCAAGGGCAAATGCAAGGTCCTTCACCTGGGAAGGAATATCCCCATGGACCTGTACAGGCTGGGGACTGATCTGCTGGGAAGCAGCTCTGCAGACAAAGACCTTGGGGCCCTGGTGGAGAAAAAGCTGCTCATGAGCCAGCAGTGTGTCCTTGTGGCCAAGAAGGCCAAAGATATCCTACATTAGGAAAAGCATTGCCAGCAGGTCACAGGAGGTGATCCTGTCCTTCTACTCCGCCCTGGTGAGGAACATCTGGAGTGCTGTGTCCAATTCTGGGCTTCTCAGGACAAGAGAGACGTGGAGCACCTGGAGCAGGTCCAGCAGAAGACAATAAACCAAATTAAGGGACTGGATCATCCCTCTTATGAGGAATGGTTCAGGGAGCTGGTCCTTTCAGCCTGAAGAGACAACAGAAACACATCAATGTCTATAAGTTTTTGATCCAAAGCAGGGTGGAAAGGAGCCAGGGTCTGCTTGGTGGCAAGGGGCAGAAATGGATGCACAGGAAGTTCCCCTGAAGATGAGGAAGAATTTCTTTACTGTGTGACTTTACTGTGTGACTTTACTGTGTNGGATGCACAGGAAATTCCCCTGAAGATGAGGAAGAATTTCTTTACTGTGTGGGGGACTGAACACTGGGACAGATTGCCCAGAGAGGTTGTAGAGAACTGCCTGGACATCATCCTATGCAGTCCTAAGGCCTGCTCAAGCAGAGCTTGGACCAGATGACCCACTGCTGTCCCTTCCAACTTGACCCATTCTGTCAAATGAACAGGCAATAGCCAAACACTGTCAAAATTAAGTCTCTCTCCTATGAATCTGCATCAAACTAAAATAATCAAATACTTTGTCTTCTTGTGTTTCACATTTCCATTTTCTATGAAGAAAGGTGCAATTCAATGACCCGGAACTAGGCTCAGAAATGGATTGAAACTGGCTCTCCTGTTGTTTTTTTTGTTGTTGTTGTTGTTTTGGGGATTTTTGGGTTTTTTTTTGTTTTGATTTAGTTTGGTTTTTTTGTTTTGTTTTGTTTTCAAAAACACATGGCTAAATTAATAAAATCCTTTTAATATGAATTATTCAAGCAAGAATTGATGCTGTATCCCCAATCATCTGTTTTGTTTATGCTGGATATTGAGGCTGATCAGCCCTACTTTGGGCCAAAAACCCAGAAAAAAAAAAAACAGGAACTCACACCTGTGGCCCACCGAGGCCCGGGATGTGAAATTCCAGCGCTGGAGGGACTGAGAAACACCCACAGGGGACTCCCTCTGAATTACAGAAGGACTTTCTGAATATTCTGTCTCTTCAGAACAGTAAGAGGTTTTATTGTTTAATATGATTCATTTTTTAATGTTTGTGAATACTTTGCTTGGTAAATAAACTTTTTTTTCCACTTTTCTCGAAGGAGGTGTATCTCCCAAACAGATGGGGTGAAGGGTTGCTGAATTTTGCCCTTTAAAGAATTATCCCTTTGGAAATTCTTCCCTAAATTTTCCCTAGACCAGAACAGTATGTGTCTGTACACTAGAAAATTTGAGGAAAACATACATCAGATGCATTTCAGTTATGTAATGTAATAGACTTTAATAGATTCCTCTTACAACTCCCTGCATTGCATTTATTTTCCATCAAGCAGGAAAGTGGAAGCATCTCAGTCAAAGGGCAATCACCACTGTTAGTTTAGTGATGATATTACATCACTTTAGAACATTTATTTTCATCACTGTCCAAAAATTGTTCATAGAATGCTTTGTAACAAGATGGGAAGTGGACAAAAATTCCTGGAGCTGGCCGTATTCTGAGGAAATGTCTGCACAG
The DNA here is from genome assembly GCA_013400215.1 of Cisticola juncidis. Taxonomy (NCBI): domain Eukaryota; kingdom Metazoa; phylum Chordata; class Aves; order Passeriformes; family Cisticolidae; genus Cisticola; species Cisticola juncidis. The sequence goes on along the minus strand of VXBR01012083.1, from coordinate 932,257 downwards.
TGCTTTTTCTCATGGTCCCAGTTTGTTCTCATTGTTTCTAGTTTTCATATGTCAGATTCATAGGAATGCTCTCTTTGATTACAAACATTGTTGTAGATATATTGTAAATATTATGGTGGCAAGATCTAAACAAATGATGCACAAGAGCTAAGTAACATTAATAATCCCAAAACAAAACCTAGAGCACTCTACCCAACTTTCTCCAGGATGAATGCATTTTGCTTTTGTCTTTCCAAACTCTGTTTCTAGACTGTGCACAGATATATGCACTACAAAGTGGAGGAAACATAGACTCATATATTCATCCACACTTTTTACACTTTCACATTTTATCTACATTAGAGAAGGAGTGAAAAATAATTTAAAATTTTATTCATAATTCAACTCTGTTCCAAATTAAAACTAGATAAAAAGTAAAGTAATAAAACCCTAATGGGTAGTGGAGAGGCACTATTTGTGTTTTCTCATTCCAGCATGAATATTTTTTCCTTTTTGTGGCAGAAAGGTCACAGGGTAGATATTAGTAAATTTACAGAGGCTGTAAATCTCAACATTTATGTGGAAGAATAGTAATAATCAAAAAACCTAAAAATATAAAACAAAAAAAAAAGCAGAACAGTTCAACCTGCCAGACACCAATTTCGTGTCTGCAACAATGAGAGTAATGTTTAAGGAGACCCTGCATGGAGAAAATGATGACTGCTATCTGCCATGCAGTCTGATCTCCAAGTTACTTTTATGACAACCTGCATAAGCAGTCTGCCAGAGGCAGAGTGGGACAGAAAATGAGTGTTCTGCTGGCTGACTGCCATTCTCTGCACAGTGACTGATAATAATACTTAATCAAATTTCTATCTGTGGTCTTTATCTTGCACCAGTGTATGCAGTCATTCACTTGTTTGGATCACGTCTCCCTGATGCTAGTAACAATCTGAAAATGATAACATTTGCTCCTATTTTTATTTCTTTTTCAGGGAAAGATAGGTTTCTACCTCCTTATCCTCCCCTCTCACTTGCCCAACACACATATATTGGATTATTGGCCTTCAGTTGAACTCTATAATAGTGAACAAGCTCCAATCTTTTCCTTGCAGATCAACTTTTTAACAGAAATGTTTCATTTTTATGAAAATGGTGAATTCATATGCACAGCTGAACTTGTCTGGATAAGCAGTTAAATGTTTAGGAGGAAAAAACAATTCTGCTTTACTGTTAATAAATTCTGAACACGTATCTTAACAAGTAAATATCCCCACCTCACCAGAACCAAGGCCTTAGTCTAAAGTATATAAGGCAAATTCCTTGGGTAGCAAATGAAGGTGGAATGTTAGGAGGCAGGTTAAGTTGAATGTTCCAGGATCCATTTAAGGCTGTCTCAATAACAGTCTTTTCTTCTCCTCCTTGGCAGGTTAGCAGTCCGTGTTCTCCTTTATTGTTTATAGCTATTCGTGTGACTGCAGTAAAGTCCTGTCTCAGTTCAGGACCTACAGTAGGAAAAACCAAGAGAACTACTTGATGAAATACAGTATAAATGTAACCATATTAAGACTAAACATGTCTCTGTTTTCAGAGGGAACTAGATATGCCTAGAAGACTGAAGTTTAATTTGGCTGCTCAGTATGTTTTGTGTAATAATTCGGTCTGACAGTACTGACTTCTGTTTATCACTACTCCCTTATAGAATACAGTGACAGACAGCTGAGGATCAAGTAATTTAAATACCTCAGAATCAAGGTTTAATGGTTAGTTAAGGCTGCAAAAACACCCACTCTGCCTAGGATGGCACAGTATCATTTGCCCTTTCCTTTCATTCCAGTGCCCTCCTCATTAACAAAATTAAGGTGGAAAGAAGAAGTCACATGACTTTGCAGAGAAAGTCCCCTGTTCCTGAAGGGGTAGGGAGCTGCACTGGATTAATTTCTGGTGGAAGTAAGATTCTGTCCTCCCTTTCCAGTAATCAGGCTTTACTCTGGTTTTCAGAGCTCAATCACACAACAGTCCTTTGAAATTCTATGAAGATTTGCACTAGGCATTTTTCAAACATTCAAGAACACTGGATTTATACACTATTATCTTCTTTATGGGAAACAGAGTTAGGAAGGTGGTGCTGGTTTGTGTAAATTCTTAGTTTGCTTTCATACACTTCACAATTAGCTGCATCTTTGGTGGGAACTGGCCCTGACCCTGAAGCTTTTCATGAAATGAGGAAAAGGGAAAACTGGGTACCCTCACATTGTGTCCAGACACAGAACAAGTGAAGAGACATTTTTGGCAGGAGTAAACAAGCTCACTGGGAAAGTCAACTAAACAGTCTGAATATCAGACTTTTCTTAAGCCAGACATTAAGGTTGTTTAGGGTACCACCTAGAGCAAGCTGGTCCCAAATTTAGTTTGTTTATTTTTTTTCCCCAATGTGTCACCATTTAAGGTTCAAGAGTCAATGAAAGGTCAATTCTGACCCCAGAAAAAAGTTACTAAAAAATTACTTTTTCTGAAAGATTTAGAGAAAGAAAGCAGAAATCACAAATATCCAAAGCATATTGAAATGTACCAGTTTGTTTTTCATTACATAGAAAACAAAGGTTATAAAACATAAGTGATAATAATTATGCTTTAAACTGCTTATTTGATTAGTCTTAGAAGGGTAAAAAGTTTTGAAAAATTAATATGCTCTATCTTTATATGTTCCATAAATAAAAGTTATTCTAGAAAACAATCCAGCATGAAACAAAATACATTTTACTTTGTATTTTTGCAATAATTTTGTACCTACAAGAAAAAAAATCCATTAACAACATGCAAAGATGAAAATATGTCATATCTTTAACATAAAAATAAGTTAGCAATGCACAATAATAATCTCAACATCATTAGCTTGAACAAAAAATAACAAATTTAAATTAAGTTATAGACAGTATTCTCAATTGAAAGTATTCAGTCTCTTTGACTAGATCTTATCAGCAAGGTTCCAGCTAGACAATTGTTATTTTTGAAATGCTTTATTTAACCTATCACAATGGTTTTATCTCTGGGGCTCTCTATAATACTCTATAATATATCAAGTGTCATTGTCTGCACTGAAATTTCATGGATCAGCTGAGAAGAACACTTATGGAAGTTGATAATAATAAAAAAAAAGAAATAGAAATGGAAGTTGATGAAAATTAGCATAGGAGATGGCTGCCAAGTGCTTTGTAAGGATGAGGGTCCTAAGAAGGTCATTCAAAGTCTATTGGTGTGACATGAAACAGATGAATAGGAGGTGAATTCACAATTGGGAGATTGGAGTCAGTGCTTAGCAAAGGAAATGCTACTAAATATCATTGATAAGAATTGACATTCACATCAACAAAAGTCAGCTGAGTTCAACCTCAGAAAACACAATATTTGAAGGGAGATAAACATCCCTGTGTTCAAATTTACCTTCAAAACTGTCTATTTCCAACACATGGACACAAGAAAGATGTATCAATAATTTGATCAAATCCAAATGATCTTTACATTTAAAATTAAACTAATATTAATATTTTGTGCCCATATTTCATAACATTTACGTGAGACTATTTATTTTAGCATTATTAATCTCATCACTAGTTTTCTTCATACATAGTCACAATAAAATATACGACGAGATAGTACATTAAAAGTTCATTGCTATTCATCACTCTAATTTTCAGCAATAATTATTTTTCCATTCATCTTAGAAATCTTGTAATGATTTCATTGTCATGGGTATGGAAAAGTGTTCTTCACCAACTACATATGAAATGATAATTCTAATTCTGACATTCTGAAGTGATAGTAACCCAAGCATTAAATTATGGCAGCTTTTTACTCACATGATTTCTCCAGAAAGCAAAGTTTTGAAATCAACTTAAAGTATTAACATATTTAGTTTAAAAAGTATCTATTTTACCTATCGTTTTGAAATGATCTCTTTGAAAGTTTATAATTTTTTTGGATATAAGGTCTGTACCCACTTTTCCCCCAAGTACCTACTTTGTATCATTTATAGCCTGAGTATGTTGTCTTTTTATCCATTGTCTTTCTCCATGCATAAATATATAAACTTCAGCTCAACCACTCAGATCAATGAGTTCAATATTTCCTAGAATGCATCAATCTCTTTCTATGGATTCTAGAATAACTAATGTAAATTCTAATTTTGGTGACTTTAGAAGATCACTCGAGATTATTGAAGTTAAGTGAGGCAAACCATGGACTACAGCAACAGCAACAAGAGATCTGTGCTATGAATTGTTTACTCTATGATCTGAGAATTCAGTGATGCTAGACTAAAACAAGAGTACCTTGAGTGGGTGAAAAATATGGTATCAGTAAAAAGTGCAATAATTTGTCAATTAAATTGAAAATCAAAATGAAACAAAATGAAGAGAAAAAGGTAGAATAAGAAACATTATAAATGGTACATATGAAATACCCATAAAACATTAATCCTTAAAAAACAAGCTACAAATTCAAATCTAACTGAATAGATATCATTCCAATCATCAGAAACCTCCACAGACTTTTCATTCTCCTAAAATACACACTATTGTGGATGGATTTGATTACTTGTATGCAGATTAATCTGTTTACATTATTGCTGTGCCTGGGGTCAAATTTTAGTAAAATTGTCCATAGAGAGTATTTTCCTCAAGAAGTGTTCTGGTTTACCACGTCATTCTCCTGAACCTGTCTTCATATTATCCTTTGTGATTTTGTCTTCAGTTTATAAACCTGTGCTCTGAAGATAAAGTAATACTTTGGCAATACAAATGTCTGCTGGGGAGCAGAAATCTTTTAATAAAAATACAAACGTATTCTTTCTTCTGCAAATGGTAATTGGTAGATTAGGTAAAGCAATTTAGTTCCAAAGAAACAGTTGTCACTTTCCCAGTGTATTCCAATGGAAACATAAATTTCTTCACTACATGGAAACATTAATTCATGAACATTGTGTACAATTTAGAGTGACTTCTTTATTCAGCATTTTTAGTACACCTGATATCTTGAAAAATTTACAGATATTATTAAGAACTCTCCAGGTCATTTAGTGCAACAGAGTTTTAGATTCTTTATCAGCCTAATATTCAGAAGTCATCTCCACCTTCTTTTGCAATGTTCTCATTTCAAGTAGAGAAGCTTATAGCTGTGCATCCTGCACAGTGATGCCCTGTGATACAAATAGGAAAAATAATAGAATGGATTGAGGCAGACTGAGAAAAAGAACCCATCTAATTGAAACAGAAAGAGTTAAGCAAGTAGAATAGAATTTATCTCATCCGTGTTTAGCTATTTTAGCCCACCTGTTAGAAAGTATGCTTATCCATCCAAATACTTCTGTGCTCATAATCGAGTCCACAGTTTCATGACTTGCTGGAAAATACAAGGTCAATCTGATCTGTGATTGCTACTGTAAATAAAGAATAGGTTCATTTAACCCAGTTGCATTCCAGCAATGTAAAACTGAGTAAGACCCAGAGATCTCACTGTGTTTCTGTCTCTAACACAGGGCTCTGCTGTGAAAAAGCAGGTATGTAAGTGTACCCATCACTCAAATAGTTGGGATTATCATAACAACCTCCTGACCTATTCAGAAATTTCACTTTTCATTTCTGTCTTCATGCTCATCAGACTCCAGTCTGACTATTTTCAGAACCTAGACTAAACACTGACTTTCAGCTAAAAGTAGTCCTCTAAGAAGTCTTTACTTTCCTGTTAAAAAGCCTACAGTACTTCTGCCATCAACATCCTACCTCAGAAGCTTGTTATGTGAAATATTTTTTGTAGATATTCTCTAATAGCTAATAAAATCTGAGGTTCCTTTTTGTTAACTATAATAGGAGTGCAGTGATCTCCCCTGCATCTAAGCCAAAGCAAACTAGCTTCAAATGGACTTTGTATTAAGCCTCAAAGGAAAAATTACACAATTCAAGATATTACTTAATCTAAATTTAACATGAATGTTGGTGTGCAAATCCAGTACAGCCTAACATTGAAATTTCATTTCCTATAAATTATATAAGTTTTAAATTATTTTAGTTTAAAGATCATAAAGATAACATAAAATGTAAATTATAAAAAAATACATAAATTTTTAAAAACTACTTTTACAAGAGCACATTATAAAGGCAATTTAAATCTTTCTTAGGAAGCCCTTAGGTAACAGCTAGCTATAAACTGAAGTGTTCTCTGGAAGTAGTGATATACACTTGTCTCTATTTTATATGTTTACAAAGTGTTCACACTAACACAGACAGATGCAAGATTTTACTTTAAAGACATGTATAATTTTACATGAAAACGTAGAAATATCTTGCATTATGAATCATTGGAATAATAGTTTTGTCCTGAAAGGGTAATTTGGCAATTATGTGTACAGATCCAGTTTTGACACTCTTTGTGTCAATTTTTTCATCTGTAATATTGAGATGTTAATCCTGAATTACTATTAGTTCAGAGTGATGGGAAAATAATCTGTAAGTCTTCCCTCAGTCATTTAAAAAATTAAGTCTAATGGAAATGTAAAGCCTAAAATGTGTTGCTATCAAAACCCACAAAATTTAGGGATACTTTTTCAATGCTCTCTGAAGTGCAATAATTTGAGTAGCAATCAGCGATATTTTGAAAGGGAATTACCTATTTAAACACTGAATCCATGACAATGAAGACAAATGTGGTTGTACTAAATCTTGTCTATTACCAGTACACAGTCAGTCAAGAGCTAATTTAACATTTGTTGAAAACTCTGCTCATGACTAAGGGAAGGAAGGATTTTAATTTTTTGTAATAAAATAAACTTTGGCTATAGACTTTTCATGTTAGGGTTTTTTTATTTTTCAATGATGCTCAGATAGTCAATCATCTAAGCTTGTACAAAGAACAAAATTATTTCTATATATATAGAGGATTTAGCTCAGATTCTTAGAATAAAAAAACATAAATTAGTATCTTTTTCTCTAAGGATTATTTAGTATTATTTCATCTTAAATGTGTTGATCACACAAAAAGGAAATGGAAGAAATCTGAGATCAGTAGGCCACATAATTAGCTGGTGTTACTCTGGAAAATCCAGGGAAAATACACTTGGGGAGATTCTGATCCAGAAAATCTGAATCTTTTTGCATAAAATGAAACTGATTAAGGTCAACACCTGAAGTCAGGACTATTACAGCACAACTGAAATCATTCCAATACCTTCCTTTTATTTTTTAAGACAATTGCATTTCCATAAAGTAATCTTCCTAACATACTTCACTTCCTTTTTTTCTATTGGACATAAATATACAGAACCTTTAAATCCAAAGTCTGTTATTTCGCAGACTTCAGGATACAGATTATAACTTAAAAATACTAGGATATTGGTCACTCTTCAACACAGATAACGCAAAAAATTAAGATGCACAAAAGAGAAACAAAGGCATGGCCCAGCAATTTCAGTTAAGCAGCTTTTCCTTCCTCTTAGCCTGTGTGGACCAGGTCTTCAGCTAGCACCAGTTTGCAGAGCTGTCCTAAAGGAAACAGCTCTGAATCACCTGAAAATCTGATGCTGTATGAATGAACTGGCACACACAAGAACATTTTCTCAACTGGTATTCTCTACCTGATGAAACAAATAATTAAGATCCAGTGCATATTAAATTCTAATACTTGATTAAGCATTTTAGCTGATGCTGCCGCCTTTCTTTTTTTTTTTTTTTTCTTTCAAAGCTATGATATAAAATATACACTAAAGAACAGATTCTGTAAACAGGTTGGGGTTTCTTTCCTTCTAAATCAAAATGTAAATATTTAAACTTTTTTTTGCCTAAATATTTCCTTTAAGCTGTAAATTATATTTTCTTTAAAAGTGCCTATTTGCAATATGGTGCATGGACTTCCTAACAGAGGGAATATTGCTGTTTAATTTACACTGTCTCTGTACCAAGGCTATAAAAAGATCTATCAAAGGTATTTCTGTATCCAATTGACAGTGCCATGTTTTTTGTGAAATGCTACCAGTCAGCTAACAAATTCTATTCAATTGTCCTTAAGGAATAAAAAAAGCATTCTGTAACACAAATTATTTGCATATAGATAACTATACTAAAGTTACAGAAAGTAAACAAAAAATTAATCATTTCCAGTGTTATGAAAATTATTGTAGAGGTCTTTAATAGACATTTTTTCCCCCTCCATACTAAAGTAGTAGTGTTCCCAGAATGATAATAATCTCTTTTTTTTTCCTCACACTGCTGAGCTGGGAGTGACCTCACCTGACCCAATTGAAATTGATTTTGTTGTTGAACTCCTTGCTAGTGCAAATTAATCTTAGATCCATACAAGATCAGGGAAGCAAGACGCAGAGTACAAAGACCTCAAGTACTGAGGGAAAAAAATTAGCTCTGGAAAAAGTATTTTAAGTTTGGAAAGATAAATGGTCACAATGACTTGCTTTGATAAAACATCTGTAGAATAGGAGAAGAGAATGACAAGAGCTCTGTGAAAAAGCTGTAACTTAATAGCCTAATTTCCTGCCTAGCCCAAAAGAAATATCTGTCTGTTCCTGACAACTGATGAAAATGCACCAGGATTTGATTTGCTCACTAGTGTGGGACAAGTTCAGCCCCATCTCTCCCCCAGCTCCCTTGAGCTACGTGGCTGCAGCAGTCAGGTTCTATTACTGGTTTCCATCTTTTTTGTTATAAAAATATGACTTGCTTTTCTTTTTTTTTTCTTCCCTAAAGATATACCTGCCCCCTTTTTGATTTATTTCAGTATTTGTCTTTTTTTCACCATAACAGCTGATCTTGCTTCCTAGCCATTTGAAACAATATGCATTTCAATAAATTCCCATGTCTCAAGAAATATCTAAAGGCAAAAAGAGACCTTAGATTTGCAGACACATGATGTCATTCTCACTTACAGCATCTGTTCTATGCTACTTGGGTTCTCCTGTAGTGAGAGCCAAAAGCAGCCAGCACGACCTTACTCTTACAGCCTGTGTAGGATTCCTCTGCATGCCATGAGCTTTGACAGAACTCAAAGTTTCCTGATAATGCAGGGCTCTGCAGCTTGTGTTACAATAACTGACAACAACGAATGCCTGATTTAACGAGGTAAATATGGAAAAAAACCTCTGTAACAAACAACTTCATCTTGAGAGTTATGTGCTTTGTCTTGAAAAAAAAAAAAAATCTTAAAAAATGATAAATGTTATATCCTGAAATGAAATGTTCCAGTATTGTATAAATGAATGCTAAATAATTTAAATGGAATAAAATAAGACTCAGCCATTGTACAAAATCATTTATTGTAGATTTGGAAAAGATCAGAAGCTAAAAAGAAAGGGGGAGGGGCAAGGAAAAAAGCCAACAACTTTCCTAATTTCAGTGTGTGAACCGAATACGTCTTGATTTGCTAATTTAGGTGTTGCACAAACACATATAAGCATGAATATACTTTTTATTAGTTTACTTTTGCAGTGATTTTTTTTTTCTTTAAAACTAGAACAACTTTGGAAACTTTTGATGAACAAATCATTTTAAAATATGAAACTATAAATATAGTCAGGTGTTTAATTAAAGAACACAACATCAGCATTTCTCAGATTGGTCAGGAGGCTACCTGAAGACCCCATGAACTGCTGAGCTAAGATGTCATAGATGGATGTGGACTGAAAAGTAAATTCATTCTGAATTAGTCAGAAACTTCAATGTAGCCCCAATGCCACAAAAGTAAAGAGAATGTGACAGTTTCTAGAGAAACTTTAAATTCCAGTCTATTCAAACATAAATTATTGAAACAATCAACTATACTAGATGAGGGATATAAAGCTCCAGTGGATAAACAGTCAGGATAGCTCAGTTCACTTTTTCCCCTTGTTGCTCTCCTTTATTCTCCCTACGTGTTTAACACACTGTTTCTTGCACAGACCTGCTTCCTCAGATCTCCTACTTCTTGCTGTTCTCTTTCCACAGCAGAATCCTGATCCTAGTCGTAGGGCACTATTTTGCTGTTTTTATTGGCCCACAACTCAGAGTTAAATGAACACACACTGGGTATTTCCAGGTTCCCTTGATCATGAAAGATCAAGACAGAAGAGGTGTGTAGAAAGCCTGCCCCTTTCTAGCAGCTGACGTGTTGTGGTGTGGGTTTTTGCTCTGAGTTTTCAGGCTAGCTTTCTATTTCATTTGTGTGTTATGATTTAAATCATACGTGCTGTTAAGTGTCAATTCCTTTGCCTGTCAGCTGGCCACTCCCCATAAGCTTGCCCATTGTCCCTTAAACATTTCTCCCTTCCCTAATCCCCTCCTTCCCCAGTTCTCAATCTCTATATCCCTGCCTCTGTTTCTAGAACCTTGCCAATCTTCCCTTGCTCGATATATCATTTGCTGTTTTGTATCATTACACTGCTTTTGCTATTCCCATTGGATTGTGTTCTGTATTCCCCGCCTTAGACCCCTCCCTGAGTGTACCCTCATTGGTTGCTTGCTTTGAATTGCCTGTGCATAAAACCCACGGTGGGAGATGTGCTCCCGTCTTTGGGGTGCAGCTTTAGTTGTTGTGTTTCAGTTGTACCGTAAATAAATCTCCTCAATTCACCCCAAGACCCGTCTGGCCTCTGCTTCCCCTCTGCGCCCCAGACAGACTTTGCTGAGAGCATCGCAGTCCCTGTGGGAGGTCAGAGCTCCCCAGGGGAAGGTGTCGCACCCCTCGCTGCCCTGGGACACATCAGAAGCTCACACTGTGACAGACACGGTCATACCTGCAGGGCATAGCTCCGAGACTCACAGCTCCTGCAAGCACAGTGAGCTCAGAGAACCCTGCAGGCAGCAGCATCTGAGGAAGATTCCTCAGTTTAAAATGCAACCCCCACCTCTACACTGAACTCACAGTAACTTCCCAAGAGGTAAACATGAGAAAATCAGAAACATCTAGGAAAGGCAGAGGCAGGCTTTCTGGGTGGACATAGTAAACCTAAAGGGTAATCTCCAAAGACCTAGGAAATTATGCTGTATTAGGCAAAAAGTCAAGCATTCCCAGAGAATACCCGCACTTTATTTTCATATAATTTTTTTTCAATAGCTTTGATAATATTTTATTTATGGGAGATTAGGGCCATTGTGATGCATTTCTGTACATAATAATGATGGATACAACAAATGTAATATGTTACGAGTTAACAAGAACATTCAGTAATAAATAAACAGTCTATGCCTTTCTCTTTCCATATCCAAGGAAATATGAAAAATATGTTTACTTTGCATCATGAAAGAGTGATAATTTTAGAAATTAGATAATATTTCATGACAAAGGAATTTGTATTAACATTATGGAATGCAAATTATGAAGCAATTTGCTTGATACATTTTTGCAAAATTCCACTTATTTCACTGGAAGTGTGCTAACTTGTGCCTAGGCAGAATTATTCTTACAATAAATGTGTTTAATTTCAGAGATTTGAAAGCATTACTAGAAAAGCACTGTTTATAGGAACAGTTCTAAAACTATCAGTAGTTAGATGCATACTAGAAAAATGCAATTATGCTTCTGAGAATTTTAAAAACTGTACGAAATAGTTAGAAAATAAAGGATGTTTATGCACGGATGCCTCTGTTCCATGGCAATGCAGTAGCTATTAAATTGCTGGTTTTTTTAAATACCAGAGACCATGTCTGTGATGACAAGCAAAGAACTGAAATTTAATATGAAATAAATCTAACAAAATCTGGCAACATTATCGTCTCGAAGATATATTCTAATGTTTACCCTTTTTAAGGGTTGTATTCAACAGTCAAAACCAAAACTGATGACTAATCCAGAATTTATTGAACTACATCAGTTGTCTGAAAGAAGTTTAAACTGAGAAGCTATCACCCATGTATTCATTATTTCAATAGAAGCAACAAATTATTTTTGTGTTTGTTACTTTCTAAAGAGTACAAAATACTAAAAAAAAAACAGAAAACACTTCCTGAATGCTGATTTAACCAGTCAAAACAGGTTATGTTCATTTAGAAATGGACTAGTCATACAGATCTAATCAATACTCTAATTACAACAGAGAGGAAAGCAAAGAGGAATGAAGTCACAAAAAGTTATTGCAAACATGTCTCTGTTTCTCAATAGTTCCCCCATAAACAATATAGTTACTTATGGAACAAAGTTCTAGTGTACAAGACAAAAGCAGCAATAACATCAGAGTAATTTGAAAAGTTATTTAATTTTTAATATTTTGAAATATCTCAAAAAGTTCAGTAAAGTAGAACTATAAAATTTGTTGTAGTAGTAAAGAATTAATGCACTGGAAAGATTCCTAAGACTTCTAGCAAGACTCAAACATATGTGGCATCTAAAAGTTAAAAAAAACACAATATGGACTTCTCCAGAAGTTGCCATTTCTGTTTCATATCTAGTTGCCATTTCTGTTTCAAAGGAATAGTATACTCCAAATGTGGATGCTATAACAAATATTTAAATCAAGCCTCAGTCCACAGAGCCTCAATTTCCCAGAGGATTTGCCAGGAAATATTGTTCTGGGTATGAGTAAAATCAGTTGGTTTGATCAGCAGAATATTGTAAAGATCTCATCTTTTTATTGGTTATGCCTTTCTGGAGGGAAGAATTGTGGTCTTGCATGTGGCCTGTGAAACACTCTGTCTCCTCCTTATCAGCAATATAGTGAGCTGTAAATGAGGCTAGAACAGAGCATTAAGATGATGCTCAGGTGGATTCCTAACACATTTTTCAGGCTTGCTCTTTGAGTAGTTAAAGAACGATGACTTGAAACGTCCCTAAGATCTTGGCTTATTTCAACCATAACTGATCTGCTGGCTGACCACCACAAGAGGGAAGTGCATTGCTTGACCAGGACTAAATCAAACTTTCCAGAGGAAAGCTAATTCAGTTATTTGGAAAAGTGATCTTCAGCTTCTCTAACACAACCATGGGAAAACGATACTCTTCCTGTATTACAGAAACAACCCAAATCCCAGCCCTACCACTAGTTCACAAAGCAATTTTGGGTTTAAAAAATAGGTAAATTTCTGTTGTGGGATAACCATTCACCAACAAGCCAAAATTTATTCAAATAAGTGATTGGTAACAAAACAATCATCATTTCAGTTATCATAATTAGGTTCCTGAAACAAATGGAAACAGTTTCCAGAACTGGAAGTGCAATAGCACATGATAATATAAATACAAGGATTCTCTTGTCAGTTCCAAGCCACCAAAACCAATCAGACATATTACACAGGAATGACAGAAGTTCTTGTTTCTCTGAAACTCTTCTTCTCCATTTTTATATTTAAACTAGTATTGCCTGTTTAGTTACTGTATTAAGTGATTAAAGTCCACTGGACATACACATGTGGAAATCTTCATGATACTGTTTTCATGTGTCCAGATTTGAATCAGCTCCTGGTATAAGGACCTGGTCCTTTTCCCTCATCATCCACACTGGAAAGAAATTGAATTATGCCAATTCTTGTTCAAAAAGTACTTCAGTGTGGTTTTGAGTATAGCTGGTGTGCAGCACACAATACCGGTAGCAGCTGTGTCTCCCTGTGCCATACCCTAATCAGTATCTCACCAGATTTTTGTCCTTAATCCCCATCAGATGCTCTCATGGCACAGGACACAACCCAGGATTTGCAGCGTATATGCAGGATTTTGTAACATATTCTACCCCAGTTGTGTACCCTTCAGCTTGGTGCTATGGTTCACTGACAGAACTAAACATATTTACTGGGAAAGATGAAGGTGATGGGATGGTCCTGTCCAAGGGGAGTTCCAAGTGTGGGGGAGAACACAATGGTGGAGGCACAACCATGAGGGAGCTGTAACAGAGGGGAGAATGATCCACAGAGGAGTCTCTTTGGAGTTAGTCTATCCTCCACTGCCGTAGTACAGAATTCTAAACAGCTTATATTGGCAGATAAGACATGGGGATATCAACCCTTGGGAGATAAAACAGGATGAAGCATTCCCAGCTCCTTCTTCACTCGACTACTCTGTTTCATGGGAACGTAATTGTGCTAAAATCTTGTTTCAAGGGATTGCAACTCCCTTCAGTGGGAGGTTGTGGAATCCTTTATCTTCCACCCATAGGAACATTTCCATTGCTTTAAAAGTATTCTGTGTTAGAATCTACATCTTTGTCTCTTTCCAGACACAGATAGTCCCACTAGCATTTACCTCTAAGTGCAGTGTGTTTGCTCTCCTTCCATGCAATCACAGTATTTTTCTGTGGCCCCAGTGATATTAGATGCCATCTGTAAAAGGACACACTGAAATAACACAAAACACTCATGTTTGTTACTGCATAGCATGTAGATATTTTTTTCTTGACAAGGCTTTCGTGTATCGATGGCTGTTAAACACACTTTTGCTAAGGATCTGCAAGGCATCTAATTTATGGCCATTGCCTAACAGACTGTTTAAATGTTAATGAATCAGGTAGCTGAATTACATGCATGAATTGCTGCATACAGTTATTTTAGACAGGCTGCAGTGGATGGAATTACCAGTGCAACTCACCTGCCACTAATACTAAAATGAGGAATTTGTTTCTAAATTACACATGCTTATATTCCAGCTTCAGCATCAGTAGCATTGGGTAAAACTGTATGGTTGCCAAGTTAATGAATTTTCTCCTGCCTCTTTGTATAAGCCCTTAATTGGTGTGTTAAGAGGGAATTGCAGGCAAGGGAAGAAATTGCTTTACCTCTCACTTTCTCAGGAGGAAGTTGTGATCATATGTATGAAGGGTACACTGAAATAATCAAATATTCAGTTTTAATAATTTTAAATAAATTGCACTATTAGTGTAGGATGTTTCACTCTTCCAAATCAGAATTGCTCTTTGTTTCCCTGTTTCTTCACCTTTTAACGCAAATCTCTAACTAGAAGGGAATTTTCCTTAATCATATGGAAACAAAGAATCAATTTGTTCTTGAGGGACCTCAAATAAAAGTTATGAGCTCTATGGTCGATTGATCATTAAAAATATTTCTGCAGATGACTCAGAGGTCCAGAGCAATTATCAAATTCTACAGGATTCCAATTTGAATAGCTATTTTGAGAGACAGAGTCTCAAAATACTGTGTTCATTGAACACAAACAATTACATTACTTTCTTTTTTAAGCCCAGAAGGAAAAAAAAAAAAAAAGAAAAAGGAAAACATGTAAGCTTTTAAACTCTCTTAAAATAAAATTAATACTTGATTTAAAATCCTGCACAAACACATAATCACAGCTGACACAAAAATCTTGTATACTTAAGTCATCTAAGCATATAACACAAAACCCTAGAAGGAAAAAAAAGCAATTCATTACTCATAGACAACAACAGATTAATAAAACTAACAAAGTTCACTCATATTAATCTTGAATTTGCACATGCAAATCAGGCACTTCTTGGCACCAGTGAAGGGAAGCCTCATTAAAACTGGAATTAAAAAAAAAAAAAATAAAGCCTAAAGGGGAAGCACTTTATTTACTAGAAAAAAAAAATCATAAATATTTTGGCCTTTTTCAACAGCCCCATCTGTCCTTTAAATACCATCCATTAAAGAGACACACAACAGAGTGGATATAAAACACGATTTCCAGTTTTTTTCCAGTATTTTGAAGGTTTCTGCTCTATAGGTTTTTTCCTTTTCCCTCTGCTCTTCTCTGCATCCACTGCTTTGATATATTCCCATATTAATCCTTTTCACCACATCCCAAGCAGTGCTGATGCTTTCACATTTCCCAGTTGCTCAAACACACACATTTAGGCAACTATGATGCAATCTCCTTCCCATCAGACAGGGTTTAAGTGTAGTCTCAGCTCCTCTTCATGCATTTTCACATCTAATTGCTTTAAAAGAGGAAGGGGTTGACTAAACATCTTGATATTTTTTTCCACTTAAAGAAAAACCTAAACAAAAGACAAATGGCTTAAATATCTTGCTCATATTACAGGTCCAGCAACGTACAACTGTTGGCTAAAATAAACATACCACAATTCTTTATATAATAAATTATGCACTAGGAACCTTTATTCCTAAAGAAGACAAACAATGAACTACCATATTATTGATAAAGGTTACGAACATACAAAGTAACTGTGCCGGTGGCAGCTGCATATATTATTCTTGAGGAATTAAGTATCAGATTTTCAGGTACCCTTGGGAATCTGAGGATTACAATAAGCATAAGTTTTTGAAACTCTTTGTGGTGATAGCCTTTATGTATCTGAAGGGATGTGAACTATGTAAATCAAGATAGAACTTTTCAAAATCCTGTTTTGCTTTAAAATCTGGTCTTAAAAATTAGTAGAGACTTTACTATAACTGCAAAATAGATCTTCAGTGAGCTGGTTGGAGCAGCATACAGCATGAGTTCTCATAAATCTATTAGTGTAAAATTCAAGTATCGATTGGCAAAGGATCTGCAGAGACTGTATGCAAGAAAAGGAAGCAACAATTGTATGTTAAAAGCTTCCTCTTCACTGGCAAAGTCCTAGTTATTTTACCCAGTTTTCCTCTATCCACATCCTTGACCATTGTCAAATACCCAGTACTTTCCAAGGATTTCCAAGTGAAGGTGTGCATCATGAAAATGATTCTACAGCTGTAAAAAGCAAAACACACTATAACCCTTGGCTGGCATGCAGAGCTGTTCCCTTTCAGAAGAAAGGAATATGCACAGAATGAGACAAGGAAAAGCCATTTATCTCACTCCTAGCCATTAGTCAAGGACGTCTATAATTACCACTCTTTGCAGTTTCTCCTTGATGATGCTGCTTCCTTTGCAGCAGCCCTCTAATTCAGGCAGGAATTGCATTTAGGTAACTGCCTGTTATCCTTGCCAAGTCTCATGATGCTAGTTCTGAAAAAAGTACTGAAGGACAAAGAAATAACATTATTTGGTTTTGCTTGCATCTTTCAGGGTTTACCCTTCCCTCCAATGTTAGCTCTTCTAATTTCCAGTAGAACCTTTTAATGAGTAAATAGTTTACCACCCAAATAATCTCTGGTGAGAGCACAATGCCCACTCACCTTTCAGTTAATGCTGCATGCACAATATTAGAGAAGAAGTATCTTAACAAGAAATGTGAGTGTACTGATAGAACTGAGAAGTCATTAAACAAAACCATTTTTTTGCAGAGAAGCAATTAAGACAAGATATTGAGATCCTTATTCAGAAGGATTTTAGCCCTTAATTAGATAAAATTGCCACCAAAATCAATAGATTGGTGGAGGAAGAGAACAATGTAAAACATTATGGGAGGATTTCAAGACATATAAATTACACACATGGACTATATTCTCATTTTTAGTTGTCCATTCCATGACTAATTAGAGGACTTTCAAGGGTGAAAGTCACAGAAGTATCTGCAGGACACAGTAAAAGATAAAAATTTGTGAAATTAAAGGGTGCTTGAGTTTCCATCCTAAGCAGGCTGCTTCCAGGATGTCAGACAATGGATAGTTCTGTGCTCTGAATGCCAGAGGGCTTTGCTGTCAGACAGTACTGGAGGTCTTCATGCTGGATTATACGTACAAAATTTTTCTTTTCAAAAGTGAAGATAACATACCTTTCAATTTGTATGTACTATAAGGTCCTCGTAAAGATGCATTGATAACATATTTTCTTTCCTGGGTGAACTTCCAAACAGTTCAAAAGGGCTTCTTAAAATGAAGTAAAAGTTCTTAGTATCCATCTGGTTTTTCATCCATCCAGTAAGTTTCTGGTAGAAAAGTACAGAATGTAATTTAAAACTTCTCTGTTTTGTAAATAAGTAGAGAAGCCACATTCACTGCTACACTCTTAGGCAAATCCAGGCACAAACAAGTAATTTCAGACTTCAGTCATATAAATATTCATGTGTGTAAATGCACTAGTATTTACTAGTGTAAATATAGTGTCCACTATAACTAAATGGACACGTACACTATTCACACTGAATATTGATATTTTGGTACTTTACACTGGAACTATTCTACTCAGTTTGCAGCTGTAAACTTGCAGAGGTAACACTTCTTTTAAAAGTAATTCTCTTGTGTGAGTGGCAATTGTTTCAGTCAGGACTAGCGCATTACAGGTACACAAATAAACTTTTTTCTGTAACTTCCACATTTGATTTGTGATTTTAAAGGAAAATCAATTTAACTGTCCATTATTTAGTCAAACACAGGGACAAGTGTAAAGCTAAAATGTAATTTCCAAATTCATCTTTACTCCTGCTATCTTGTCAATCCACTTAAACCCTAAGATAGGAGGAGAAGGAGAGTTGCAGGCAGATATTTTATTCTTTATCAAGAAACACCCAGACAGAGGGTTATGATCTGAATTTTCTAAGTCCTAGCAAAACAGTCAATGAAGTCTTCCTTAGATGCAGTGCCTACTAACATATCAGGTATCTGGCAATGGTCTCCTGAAATAAGTTTGATGTAGGAATGCCTGAGAATGTTTGGAAGAGCACATCAGGTCAATACCATAGCACTTGTCAAATCAGCTATGAACTGAAAATACATTTACTGAAAATTTTAGGTGCAAGCAGATCAAATTTAACTGAAAATGATGTGTGGTGTGCAAAGAAATAACATGTAATATAATTTTGTGAACTGATGAAATTGAGAAGATTATATGCTCATCAAAGCAAAGTATTTTTGCTGTTTCCTTACACATTTTTTCTAGAACCAAGCTTAGAGAAGCTTTTGCAAATGCTTGCAAAGAGTTAGTTAAATTTGTCATCAAAAGGTTATTTAATTATTGAGTGTACTGAGGAAAGAATAAGAGAAATACATACAAAGGTACACAATCCTTAAAATCTTTTCTTAAAATCCTAAAAAAATGCTTAAAATCTCCCTTTTCCTTTATTCTGTCTGCTATCAGTAATTTCAGTAACATTCACTAATTTCACAATGAACTAATATTTTTACCCTCATTAAGCTTACTTAAGAAATAAACTTCCTTCAGATTCACTTGGCTAAAATCACTTGGATTAAATCTAAAAACATATGAATAATCTTAATTGTACCATAAAAATGCAGAGGATCAATCTAAAAAGTTACACTTTTCTGTAGAGGATGTTTTCTGCCTGATTCTCAGCTCAATAGCAACAGCGTTGCTTCACTGACCTCACTGCAGATATTTATGACTTATTTTTTATTTATTCCAGAATTAAATTCCATGTTGTCATAGATAATTTCTAATTTTACATAGGTAGTACATAAAAGAAAAATGCTGAGAACAAGATGGCAATGTGACTTCTAAGCAAAGGAAATTTTAATCTTCCATTTCTATTCTTCCATTTAATCTTCCATTTAATCTTCCATTTCTTCTATTCAAAATTGTCTTTGATATTTACAGTGATAATATAATGACTGATTGTGAGAACAACCATACAATAATTTTCAAATAGAAATCACTGTGTTTTTTGAACACAGATTTCTTTTTTTAAATCTTAACAAAGTGTGAAATTAATCTAGACAATTGTTTCTCATCTTTCCCCTCTCAATGTCCCTAAAACTAAGAGGATATTATCATAGTCTCCATTTATTTCCCGGTGTGCCTGTATTCAATAAAGGGCACATGCACACATGTGGAAAGCACAGACTCACCTGTAGCCAGGGAAGGTCAAAGGGCCCAATTGCCAGTGAGCCAGATCTCCCTTCCTGGTGGTCTGCAGTGATAAGAGCTGAAGCTGGGCCGTAACAAGATCTTCATGGGTGCAAGGAGTTAACCTCAATCTGATGAGATTTCACTCCCATCTAGAAAGGGGCACAATCACTTCTTTGTGCAACCCCTAGCTCCAAATTTTTTTATTAATAACTGAAAAATGTGACATGGGAGTGGATTACAGCTGAAGTAGTCATACTTGCATAAACCAGGTACAAATACTGTGATCACCAGAGGGAAGTACATTTTGGTGAATTTTGATTGTTGCTGAAATTTTTAGAGTAGGTAAGTGCATATGATATCAGTGAAGTTCAGGATGCATAAAAGTCTGTCTTGGAGCACAATTTTAGTCCACCTAAGGTGTCTGTAACAATATGCTCTTTCAGGGCCAGATTTGCTATTTCAATCACACTGCAATGCAACAGTGATGCCAGACAACACTAAACTGAACTTTCTCATCACTCAAAACATACCACAGATTTTCTTCACACAAGAGACATCAGGAGTGTGTATCAGACATCAGGAGCCTTCTTGGTGACATTTTTTACAATAAAAAAAAAGGTTAAAATGTCACTTCATTGTAACTTATCACACATACTCCACTCTGTCATCCAAATCACAGAAAGGAAACTGCTTTGTTTTTGTTTTTTTTTTTTGAAAATTTTGTCTCCCTCTGTCCCTTTGATTCCTCACATTAGGCAACAGGCAAAAAAACAATCAGCAGAATAGACAGGTTGCAGATAGTCAACTTAAATTTCACACTGCTGATTAATTCTGAAAGAATTAATACTTTCAAAAGTTTCTTTTTATTGTCATATCAAGTCTTCACATTTAACATTAGTATGTTTCTATCATTCATTCTGTGAATAAAATGTGCTTCCTATTTGTACTTGACTTCATGTTTTAAACTGCCTGCTAAGAGCTATCCATATACTTGTTGGAAGAGTATGGGATGAGCATATTTTGTGTACACAAGTTTCAAGGTCTAATATCATTCAAGTCGATATCCAACAAGGCATGTCAAATTGCAAATCTTTAAATGTAATACAAACAGACAATTTACCCACTGTCAGGACATTTGAAAGAACCAGTGTCTGGCTTTAAACAGAGAACAGAAAACTGTGTAGAGATTTACTGCCCACTCAGGGGAAAATTTCAACTTCTAGTCTACATTTCTGCTCTAACATGCAGTAAGGAGAAAATACACTGGAAGCAGTCCAAATGCATGGAAGATAGGAAAGGAATCATGCTATTAGGATGAAATAAATTACCCTCTAGCCTATCTTAATTGACACAAGGACTAGGCTAATACTGAATTAGAGTGTCAGGAAAAGCTCTTATGTTACCATGTCTTACTGGCAGTAGGCATATGTCCAATCCAGTAGAGATTTGAGCCTTTATGTCAAAAAAAGGATTCTGCAACAAAGGCAAGAATGGTTCCACTTAAAATCAGCATATCTTTGTCATAAGTCTGAAGACTTCAGGAAGAATTAAGAAAAAGGGGTCTCCATGCAGCTAAAGGACTTTCAAAATCTACAAACACATGAAAATCCCAGACAGTAAAATGTCAAAAGAGTGATATTATCAAATGAGTTTACAGGTGCACAAAGCACTTGTAAGACAAGTAACTTTCAAGCTAAAGCCAGCAGGTTAGAAGCTGAACACAGGATAGATTTAAATGGTGAATTTTCTTCTAAAAATTGGGATTTAGCCAGAAAATGCAAACTCTTTAATGAAATCTAAAAGCTGATTAATAAACACTGATTTTTAAATTATTAGCTCATGGTATTTTAATATTTTAAAATCAAGGAAAAAGTCAGACAACAGGTGTTAAGTGAGTTGAAATTCACTGAAGTATTTTCAAAAAGTGATTGCATGTAGAAAGGCCTAATCCTATTAGTGTCTTATAACAGTTTCAAAGACCAGCCCTTATTCAGCTTCCTCATCAGGTTTAATACAGTAATTTGCCACATGTAGGAATAAGGATTACAGGTTTCCCCCATTTGGTCGATTGCCTTTTGGAAAGCAATAATTTTAAGAGTTATGCCAGATGACTTAAAATGAACCTGCAGTGGAGTGGTTCAGACAGAAAATCAGCTGCAATCCCTCAGTGTGAGTGAGAAATTATATACAGGATTTCAGATATATGACACCTCTGTGTTTAGGAAGAACATTACTGGGACACAGTGTTTAGCTCTAGTATCAAGTACCTGAAAAGCCAATTGACAAACAGGAAAGTTTGCAGAAATGAGGAGATTAAAAGAAAAAAAAAAAAAAAAAAAAAAAAAAAAAAAAAAAAAAAAAAAAAAAAAAAAAAAAATAAAAAAAAAAAA
>VXBR01012083.1:887192-910204 GCA_013400215.1 Cisticola juncidis | reverse complement strand
AAAAAAAAAAAAAAAAAAAGGATTATAAGAAAGAATGCCTGACTAAAACTCTTTTAATGAAGATGTCCAATGATGTCTTTCAAATGCACTATGCTCTACAAGTTGTTCATGAAAGTAAAAAGATATGATTTAACAGCACTTTTGAATTACCATCTGACATAATCCATAGAGACTGGAATCTGAGGGCAGTTCAAATCAGATTGCAAATAAACCAAATAATTTACCATCAGTGGTAATCAATCATTAGAATAGTTTACCTAGAGGTGTGATGGATTAGCTATCATTTGACATATTTACTACCAAGAGTAAAGTTATCCATCTACAAACAAAAAAGAGAGGTCACTCAGAGTGTGCAGGTCAAACACACAAGATAGGGACCCTATCCTGACATGGGATGGCAGGAGTTTTAGAGATCTTCATGGATTATGTGCAAAACATGAGGTCCTTATACAAAATGCTTCAGTCGAGAGAGCTGGCATGATCATCAACTGTATAAATTGGACACAAAATAGAAAAATGGAGCCATTGCCTATTTGTCGCTATTGCCACAATGTGACAACGGAGTAATTTATTAAAATAGTAAATTACTGAGAACTCAAAGGAGGCAGGTAAAAATTGTGTGTCACATTAAACTCTTACCCATTCCAAAAATAAATTATGCTGCTTTGCACTGAGTTTAAATAAGAATTTAAAATATTCAGTGTTGATTTCCAGGAGTTCTCCCTTATTGGGATGGTTGTTTTGGATCTTCTTTTCAATAAAATACATGTTGTTTCTGTTCAAGGAGGCATGTCTTTGTCCATACAGAAATTAATATTACATTACTACATTATAATATGCCAAGCTAAATATATATGAGGGTCAAGACTCTGTGTTTTCCAGAATAAAAGCCCTTTCAAAATGATGCATATGACCACCCACACAGAGGAATTCTATATCCAGGTTGTCAGATACAAGACTCTTTTGGCATTCTTAGCTAAGAAAAAAATATTTCTTTAAGAAAAAAACCAAAAAAGTAATTTTTTACATGGTTCAAAAAAAAAAAAAAAAGCACAGAATCTACATAATTACATTAAAATCTTTTGCCAAAACTTATTGATAAATAAAGCTTTTTATAAATAAGAGTCAACAAAGTGCCCCTTCAAATCATTAGTTTTCTCTACATATTCAGCCACTAAAATGGAAAGTAGATAGTTGATTTATTACAGGTTCTGCTTTATTTAACATGAAATTATTTCCAGGTTTGAATGTAAAATTAATTACCTTATTTATACCCCTAGATAAGCCTANTTTTCCTTTTCCTTCCCCTTTCCCTTTCCCTTTCCCTTTCCCTTTCCCTTTCCCTTTCCCTTTCCCTTTCCCTTTCCTTTTGTGATTGAAGGCTGCATCATCTCAGCTTTCCTTGTGGAGGTTTAAAAGGCTCTTGCTGTTATCTAGATCAAGATTTAGATGATTTGTCAAAAAACATATTTTGGAGAAAAGCCAGTTCAGAAATATTTTAATACATGCCTCAAATATGACTAAGGGAAAATTAGGGAAAATGCATTTTTATCTTTGATACGTGTTTAAAGAGAAGTCTCATTTTACTTGTGAGATTACTGAGTACGTATAAAGTATGTACTGAATGAGACTGCAATTGTTACTGCATTGCTAAGGACAATAACAAAATATTGATAGAACAAGAAGAGATTCATGGAGATTCCCTTTTTTCCCCTACAGTTAGAGAAAATAGATTAAAACAAGTGTCAGTATAATGGAGCAGATATAGGTATAATAGTTTTTTAATGTATTTTGCCACCAACTTTGTAAAGGCTATTTTAGAAAGAATAAGAAGGTTAAGATACTAAAACTAATTAATACATATATGGAAATGAATACCAAGCTCTCACAGAGTCTTACTGACAAACGATAGAGGCATTATCTTGTTATTTGCAAGGTAAAAATAAGAGTTTCTTTTCACTTTCAAAATATAACAGAATACATTTTGAGGTTTTGTTTTTAAAATCAAACACAAAAACATATCTAGAACTACCAGTTTCACTGAGAGGAAATGCTTGAATAAGTCCTCTGATTTCTTAGTGCTCACTGTGGAATTGTGCAGTTTCAGGTATCCCTAACAGCTGCTAAAAGGTGTTAATGGATGATGAATTTAATAGTGCAGCCAATTTGCTTATGTACCTACAATAAAAAAAATCTGTTCTTAACTGCAAACATTTCAAATTGTAACTTTGACATATATCTCACAGATGCAGCCATTTCAATCAAGGCAAGGAGTCTCATGATTGCTTGGACTGCGTGTCTGTTCACCAGTGAGCCCTACATAGGTGAAATGCCTGTAGTGAGTAAAATGTACAACCCTAAATTGTCTTTAGGCTTGCTTTTATTCCCTCCTCTTTGTTTTTAAACACATGTGCATATCTGAGGGCTGCCAAAGTGATCAGCATATAACAGCAGAACAAAACCAAAACACTCTAAACCCTTTACATTAAGTTTTTAATAAGACTTCTGATATGATAACAAAAAGACATTTACTAAATCTACTCAACATCATCTCTGAAACAATTGCTCCAAGTTTCTTCAGAAAATTATGCAATAAGTGAACAAGTACTTGTCAAATCACTTTGTAATTAAACTCATGCATTTGTTCCTGTTTTAAAAACGGACACTTGTTCCATCTGCCCATGCAAAATGCCTGAGTATTTTCAGCCAACTTTCCTGAGTAAAGCAGTACACCCATCACAGGCAGCACACTTCACTGCTACAAGGGCCACACCTGCCAAGTATGGTTGTCAAGGACATGAAATCACCTTTCTTTGTTGTTCACTTTCTTTTAAGAGAATTTCAGAATGAGAGAGGTTCAGATCAAAGACTCATTTTACAAAAGAATTGTTAGTATTTTCTGGAGCTGGCTGGAACTGGTGTGTCACCTGCTTTGAATGCAATAACTGAGATTTTTTTTCCAAGCCCTTTTCTAAAAGGGAAGCTGATCAGGGAGGGAGAAGCAGACTTGGTGCAAGCTACTTTGTACAGAAATATTCTCATGATTGTGCACACATCTTCAAGGCTTCAGTAAGTTCTGCCTAAATCTGGAAACTCCGAACAAAAATTCTTATTGAAGACCATGGTTACTCATCGCTTTCTCTGCCTTTGGCATTTGTAGACACATTTTTGGCATTTGGTGCAGTTGGAAGGTCTCCCCAGAAACCATCTTTCTGTTAGAGCCCTCACTTCATTTGTAGTTCTTTAGTTAATGTCACAAAAGCTAAAAAATACAGAAATTTCAGCTGCCTGTTACAACCTTCAGGACTTTTATCTGGTAGAGAAACGGTATGAGGTGCTCCCTCAGACCAGAACAGAAAGAGTTCATCTGGTTACTCACAGGGTAAAAAATAAAAATCAAAGAACCAACGAAAAATATGAAAAGGAATCTGAAAAATAAATCTTAATGTGATGGCAAATGAACCCTGGTTCTGTGGGTAAGAATGAAACACTGTTATAGAAAGCTCTGGTGAATCACCAAGGGCTCTCCTCAGCCAGGCAGGCAGAAGTGCTGAGCTGAACTGATTCCAAGTGCTGCTCTGGATTTCCAGTGGTACTGTTATTTTTTATCCCAGGGAAAATCATTAAAAATTCTTCCCCAGATCTGCATTTTGCATATCAACCCAGTTGGACTCAAACCCTCAATTCAGCATTCTTTGGTGGAGAACAGGAAAATGGCAAAGTAGATTAGATCCACACAACCACAGCAGTACTTAGGTTGGACAGTAATTGTGGAGACCATCCACCCATTCCCACTGCTCAGAGTAGGAGCTGCCAGAGAAGGTTGCCTAGGACCATGTCCAGTCAGGCTTTGAGTATCTCCAAAGACAGGAACTCTGCAATGTCTCTTGACAGCCTGTTCCAGCATTCTGTCACCCCAGCTACAAAAGACTCCATCAGAGTTGTTGAAGTCAACAGCCAAAAGAACCTTCAGAGTGAATCAGCTGAACAGTCAGAAGGTATCTTCTGATTCACCCTCTGATTCAAAGAGAATTGATTCACTCTCCAAGCTTCAACATAGCTTAATACATTTATGGCCTTGAAGTCTTTTTACAAAAAAACCCACAAAAAACAGTAAAACTATCCAGCTGTTCAGTATCTACAGTATCTTTTTTGTTCATGATTCCAGAAGTGCACTTGAGACAAACAGGTATCAATGAATGGATGTTTAATGCGCCAAGATGTACCTTTCTGATGTTATTTCTCAAAATTTTTAAGGTATAGGGCTGGAATAACCTTAAGCAGCCTAGGTTTTTTTGTGTTTTGTTTTGATACTAGATCACTTAGTATATCTCATTTTATTTTCATGAGCTTTATAAAAAAATTCATAGCAAAAGCACAGAACTACACAGAGGAAATCTGTGCCCACATACACCTTTTTTCATAAATATCTGTTAACCCAAACCAAATATTTTCAATTATATTTAATTGGCCAAGCATACTGGAAACTTTAATCTCACTGGAAAAACCATTCTGTGGATTTCAATACTTGTTGATGGGCCATAAGACAATTTCTCAGGTACAAACTATTAGGTTGACAAATTGTTGACAAAAAAGACTGTGGGATGTAGGGTGGCAGACTGCAGAGGGCACAACAGAATGAGAAACAGACAGGCAGTATAACCTGCCAACTGGCAAGTTTCTGAAGTGTGAAGGTTGGTCTCACACTCATTCTAACACTCAGTGCTGCAAATTCAAATACTTAGCCCTGGGGTCAACATTTGCCAGGAGTAGGAGTTAGCCTTCCAGTTCAGATTCACAGTAGTAACAGCAGCATAAAGAGGTGGAACAGACAAAAGAGATGTATGCACCACCACTGTTAAGAGAAATAATGAAGGATATCCAGAAACACATAACACATACTGAAGTAAAAAAGAAAAGGTGAAAAGTTTTTGTCAGACATTGCATCAGCCTCAGCCCTCTGACTGTATTAAGCAAAAGAGTGAAACTAGTGATGAAAAATATAGACTTTTTTAATAGAATCATAATGTGCTGCAGAATTGTAATAATCTGATATATTTGATACAAAATTACATGAGATAAATGCACAATGGGTAAAAAGTACCTGTTTAGTATAATGGTAATGATTTAAGAAATCAGCTACTAATTTTCATGGGCCTGTTTCCAAGTTCATTAGAGCTGATGAGATTTCAGTCATTAGTACAGCGAGCACTGTTAGATCTAGTCCTGGACTGGGGTTATATTGGTTATTGCCTTAGATAAGGATGTTCAAGTTAAATGTGAAATCAATTAGGAGCAAATTTATTCCCTTAATCAAACATACGTGACAATAATCACCTGTATGTTAAAAAGAGAAGGTAATCAATCAGTAATTGCCATATATTTTTCCCCCAATTAAATGATACCAATTAATAGCACCTCAGGAACTAGCTCAGAATATTTTTGATGGTACCTGTGAAATTCTGAGTTAAGCAACAATCAAAAATCATAAATTACTGGAAATTAACCACTGGTCCTTAGAAGTTTAAGCAGGGAAAAAGCAATTGGATATTTCTTAATCTAGGTAAATTTTTATTTAGGGAATCTGAGATACTAATTTCTAAGGTGCATTCAAAGGACACCATAACAGAGAGTTCTTCTGGACATAGTGTTGGTTGTTTTTGCTTTAGTTAATGTTTTGCACCATGCAAAAACATACTTTTCTTTAACCCTATCACTTCTGAATCTTGAATATATAAAACCAGTTCAATTCTGAGCTCCACAGGAGAATTTTTTTGAGTCAACAGGCTCATTAGCTCAAGTTAAATGTTTAAAGTTTACATAGGTCTGATCTTTTAGAACATCATCTAAACACATGTGAATATCAGTTAATAGGACCAAAAGTACCCTGCATTTTCTCTTACTGTAACAGAAGTAATTTGCACTCAACCTAGTCAAAAAAAGGACATCTCTTAATGAAAAATTGAAAGGGAGAGGTGTATTTAAAATACAGGCAAAGTTCTGCTATCCAAGAATACCGCTGAGCATGTTTACAGGTATGTTATGTTTACTGAGTATGTGCACTGAACAGTCCAAGTTTGTCCAGGTTGGTGAGTGCCTGTCAGACTCCCAAGGCTGGGTGATTTTTATTTTGTATTTGCTCTTGAAACTCCAACTTTTTCTGTTTAGGGCACTGAAATACCCTTTCCAGGCCAATTTTAATCCTGCATGGAAGAACAGAAATTGAAGCCCACTCTGTTGAAAATTGGCTTGTCAGAAGAAGCTGCTACTTGCAAAAGAAGTGTGCCTGATTCTCTCATCTCTTATGTCTGCACTGTTTTCTTCTCATGGTGCAAACCAGATAATAACAATCCAGTTATTAAAACAAAACTGGAAACAAGAGCTACTCAAATTTCTCATTCCTAGAAGGACAGTCAAAAGGTAATATAAGATTTCTATTGTCAAAGTGTTTTCAGGGGGAAGGTCTGATAGCTAAAGCAAACCCCTTCAGGAAGAGCAGAGGGGAGGGAAGGTTAAACAAGGGTGAATTTCTGTTGACATCTGGTTGAGTGAAGAAGAGACAAAGAGAAGGTGTCAATCACCAGGGCCTGAAGCAAACTTGATTTAGATATGCTATGTTATTCTATGAGAGGCATTCTGTTAAAGAGTCATATTGTAAACTAGTTCATAGACATTATGGTCAACCAATGTCCTAAATGTGACTGAGGTAATGAGTAAGTGTAATCAAAGATGAAGATTAAGGTGCAAAAGTTAGCACCTCGAAGAGAGGAGAAAAAAGGGTCAGGGATTTTTGGCAAGGTCTCTAGCAAGATCTGAGAAGCGTATCTTTACAGAAATTCTATAATTGAAGAGGCAGGAGAAGATATGAGCACAATTTGAGATGAAAAAGTGCTGCATTTCAGTGCTGTCTGCACATTTCCAAGGGCCAAAATACCAAGAGTAGAGTTGCAGGGGTTTGCTAATGTGTCTGAGAGTAAAGAATAGCAGGAGGCTCAACTACTTGATGTGGCCAGCACAGGAGGTACTGCACTATGTCCTTAGCAGGAACAGCTAGTTCCTGCTAGTTCCTAAAAAACATCTCAGAATTAATCAGGTCTTTCTTCTCAGGAAATTGCGATAAAGTCAAGTGAATGAAGATTAAGACAGGAGTAGAGAAATAATTGTTCAGCCTTGTAGTTGTCTCTTCAAGAAACAGACTATTGTAGTAGTTAAACAGAAAAAAAAACCAAAAACAAAAAAAAAAAAACCCAAACAAAAAAACAAACAAACAAACAAACAAACAAAAAAAAAAAACCAAAAAACCCAACACTTCCTAAAATGTATCTATAGAGTTTCTATTATTTTTAGAAAAGCAATCACCTGTTAAGCTATATGATTTATATTTGTTAGTAGGAGAAAATTACCTCGTTGACCACCAAGCAACAAAGTCTGGTGGTGAGGATTTGAACTGGTGCTTGGCTGCAATTCTGTTAAACCAACATAGACTGTGCATTGCTCCTAATCAAGTTATGGGAGACAAGTATCAGCTAAGCATCAGTTTTTGAGTTTTCCACTTTTAATATCCACAAGTGATAGCAAAAAGAGGGGGTTTTCCCTTTCTTTTGTCATGCTCTTTGACAACTCACCACACAGTTCAAAAAGACTGAGTTGATTTCTTAAAAACAGTTGCCTTCCCTCTTCTGCCCTTCTCCTTAATTGCATGATCCTGTTCTTTTCTGCAGCTGCACTAGGTCTACTCAAGAGATTCTTTGCTGATTCATTTTTGCTCATTAAGCCAACAGAAAAAAAATTTCATTCTTTTTTTTTTTTTTCCTGCCAGGCCAGTGACCTGAACTGGCTCGCCAAAGGATCAGACAGTGCCAGAGCAGCATGAAGTGGCAATAGTACATAGCTGGGAACAAGAAAAAACACTCTTTCACCAGGAAAAAGACATTAGATAAGCTTAGCCATCGTCACACACAGTGCCCACACAGACACTGAGCTCATAACCAGGAGCAACCAGTACTGGTCTTACCTACAACATGTCAGCTCACAAACTTCAGCATTTCTGGAGCTGATCAGCAGCAGCTAAACTGTCCACACAACAGCAGAGGGTAACCTCTTAAGTCATCTCAGTGCCAGTTACCTTTGTAGATGAGGCAAAACCCCAGTAAGTAAATAAGTAGAGGGAGAAAAAAAATCTTGTATATCAGCTAAGCTTTGCTGGCCATCCATGTGTATGATCTCAAACTTCAAGTTAATTCAAGTTGGCTTAGTCTTCTGTTACTGAGGTAATATTTGCATTTTCTGGGGCTTAGGTCACACACATGGACAGTTACCATAAACCTGCTGACACACAAGCTTGCTTGTGTGTCCAAGCCTTCAGAGTTTGTTTGTTTGTTTGTTTGTTTGTTTGTTTACTATTTGTTGACCTTCTATCTCTGCCTCATTTTTACTTTCTGTTTTTCCTGAGGATTTTTCCTGCTACCCATTCGCTCCTTTGCTGATCTTTGAATGCAGAATATCATATTAAACCTGACATAGATGTACAATAAAGGCAGCATGACATAAAGTATTCCAAGTAAAGGTGGGCATATATTTTCAGTTGGTACTTTTTCCAAAAATAAGCCTACCTGAGCTTTAGGCAATACACTTATATTCATCACTACTTTCAGCTGATTGAAACAGCAACTTAAACTGAAAAAACATATCTGAATAAAATGCAGATCCCAAAATAAAAATCATAATTTTCTCCTATGGAGATATCAGTGCAACAGTGAATATGATTCTAGCTATTGCACCTGTTTTAAGCTATTGAAAAAGAATAATAGCTGATTTTCATCAAGTTGAGAAAAAAAGGGTCAGGGTAAGTTGTGGATACTGTAAAAGTCACTAGCTATTTTAATTGCTTGGACGAGAGACTAAACAAGAGGAAAAATATCCTGGATGGATAATTGAATGTGTATGCAAGAGATTAAAATAATTAAATAAAAATTACTGGTTTTCCAGTAGCCAAACTATAAAAGAATGGATGGTGCCATGAAATACAGCTTTCAAAATAACATGAGGAGGCTTTCGTTACTTTCACTGCTCAGTTGCAACAGAAATCCAGATGTGGGAATCAGTTATCTGGGGATGATGATTTTGCCATAGAGAATTAATTAATAAAGATTTTTTTGGAACAGACATTTTTTGTGAGCAGATAATAGGACAATATTTCTGATTGCTATTAGATATACATCTCATATTTCCCTAGGCCTTATTCAACTGTGGCATGCTATGAAAGATCACCAATGCCTGTAATAGGGCCCAAGGCTACGGAATGGGTACATTATACCTTTCACAATCAGTGAAATTATTCCAAAGTGAGATCCACTCTCTTCCCTTAGTTTTACCCTTCATTACAAACAATGATTTGTTAATCATTTTGCACAGCTTTGCAGCACTTGAAAAACTGTCATATGCTGTACAGAAAATATACAAATATACAGAAACAAGGTCATGACCCCAGAACTTGTTAGTCAACTACAAAACAGACCCAAGCAAGAGCTACAAATAACAGCACAGGACTACAAAATGATAACAGCATGCTTCCTCACAAGTGACAAGGAGGCTGATCAAAACCAGGGCTCCAGACGTCATGATGCAAAGCCTGATGGTGCCTGCTACATTTCCTCCAGCTGTAAAATAGAGTGATAGGTCGTCTTTTCCACTAGGTGATCTGCCGCAGGTGCCAGCATGCCCAACCTTTGACTGACAGCCAGATGCTAAGGCTTTTAGCAATGCCATCCAGCTCTCTCACTTCCAAACAGTGTCTCCTGCTCAATTTTGTTTATTCTTTTTGTGCTTTCTCACTGCTGTGATAGCCAAGTTGAAAAAGACAAGCATCTGAAATGCTTTGCTTTTCCCTGGTTAGTATTTTATTCCATCTCTCTCTTTTTTACCAGATAGTGAGTATAGTCTGCAGGAAAATTGTTCTTTGGAAGGTATCCCCTCCAGAACTTGATCTTTGCTGAAGGCAGCTCCTCATCATTGAGAAAACACACAGCACAGAATACCCTGAGTAAAACTTCTGTTTGAGGGTGGAAATATTTATTAAAAGCAAAACAAATCCTGCTCAAAATAACTAGAAGTGTAATGTATTTCCCTTTAATAACAAAGCAACACAGAGCTGTAGATGGCATAGAAGAGGGGGCAAATCATAGGCATTTCAGTTTCAAATGATAAGCAGAAATGTGCAGGTGTTGTACATTATGTGACCTTCCCTATGTGGGTCACAATGCATCAGTACTCTGCTCTCAGCCTTACCTAGGGCAGCTTGATGTGTCTCATTTCTCATGTCTCCATACAGGAATTATTACAATTCTTAAGTATGCTTAGCTTGGCTTACAGGCTGATGAACAGAGAAATAAATTTACAAATATTTGAGACGTGCAAAAGCCATCAAAAGAGAAGAATTACAGTACTATAGGACTAAATTAATGTTAAAGAAAGAGTGTAAAATCTACCTAGCAGTTTTAATAGTTTCTCACCCTATAATATCTCTGTTCCCTTTGTGATTTTCTCAAGAAAAGGAGGTTGCAATATGGATACATTTGTTCTCCATTCCAGGCATAGCATATAAAGAGGTTATGGTGACATGACACTTGTGCTTGTGTATGCATGCCTGTGACTCAGACCTCTTTCATCTTGACAGCAGAAGCTGTTAAGTGACCTATAACTGATACTGCTGATTTAAAACATCCTTTAGCTTTTGTAGCTTTTATACAAAAGAGGAATCAGGGTTCTACTACTGCCTGGAAATATTTGTGACCTAGACAGCAAGTATCCCTTCTGTGAGACAGATGACTTTGCAGAATGTCAAGGAAATGTGAGCAGCTGGAAAAATAGTATTCCCACCACAAAAGTATATTACTCGTTAAGGAATATGAAATTAAATTCTTTTTATATTCTATATTAAAAAATTATATAGATAGATTTACATAGATTTTATATAGATTTTTATGTGGACAAAGCTTGAATTCACTTGGATTTCTGGTTTGGTTTCGGACTTAACTCTCCAATATGAAAAAAAGTAAACCACTTCCACTTCAGTTTATTGTAGTGTTCATGTCTGTTGAGGAAGTTAAAAAAGATTAGGGTAACAGTTACCCACAACTAAAATTGATGATAGGATTTGAACTAATGCAGATATAGTAAAAATTAAACTTCTAGGCCTTTGAAGCAGGTGTGAAAGGTGCAGCAGATGTCCTTGTAGCAGGACCTGAAAGTGTCCTGCTCTTCCATCCAAATGAATAGGTCATTGTCTCATAAATGAAAGTCTGTTGGCTTTTACACTGTCTCAGGTACACAAATGCAGGACAGAATCATTACACACCAGTATTTATCAGAAAGAAATTAACAGAAGCACAAGCCATTTTGATGGTTTTTCTTTTACTTTCTCTAGCTACTGCAACATTCTGAAAAAAATTTCAAAATACAGCTGAGTTTGGGATACTGCAGCAATTTGAAACATTAATATGTAGAGGCACAATTTTTTTATTATGGTTTAAAACTTCCTATTCTTTCAGTTTCTGTGAACATCTCTGTGGTATCTGGTGTTCAGCAAGTGTGATTCTGCAGCAGTATGTCTGCCCCACCCAGAGGGGCTTCTGAGAACAGACACCGGATTCCAGTCCAGCAGACTGAAAAATGCCTTTGTTTGTCTTTAAGCACCCTGCCTCGAAGAATTAATGTTTCACCACAGATCTCTGTCCTTCTATCCCAGCAAGTGCAGCTACAATTCTTCCTTCCCTTCCCTAGTAAAAACAAACACACCACAACCCAACAACAACACAAAACCCAACAATATTTCTGAAAGGTAAATGACTGGAAACCGCTGGCTTGTACCATCGAGTCTAACATATTGTCTGACAAATCCAGCAGGCTAGGTACAATCCACAGGAAATGTGTACATTGTGTCTATTTTTGTAAATAGAACTGGCCTACTGTTGGGGAGAAACCTATTAAAAATTAGGAAGAACACAAATTGCATCTGAAATGATTTGCAAAGTACTGGGATTAGTAGAATTAAGTTTCTAGATTCGGCAAATGCTTCCTAGATATTTTTGAGCAAGTTATTTATCAATATTTGCCTCATCTACCTAAAGAAAGTTTCAAACCTTTTTCTCATCCTAGTGGGAAATTGGGCTCAGCTGTGTTTAGAAGTCTGAGATCAGCCAGCACCTCAGCTGAATGCTCTGCTGGTGACATTAATGATACTGACCATGAAAACCAGAGTTATTTCTGTTTAGTGGGTTCATGGAATAAATCTACATAGTTAGCAGATGTTCAGATAACAGCTGAGTATTCATGAATATGTTTGTTAATCTTGACACTTTGAGGAATTTGCAATGAATGTCACTGCCTTTCTATTTACTATAGTCAGATTGCCAGTCATCTTACTGTCTTACTGACAGCCTTCAGAAAGAAAAAAAAAACAATCAGACATTCACAGAAGTAAAAAGCTGAGGTGAACAGTTCAGAAAAAAATTGCAATCTGGCCAATTTGCTAAATCTGAAAAGTTTAAAAGACTTAGCAAATACTTACAAATACCAAATACGTTCTTAGCTCATGGAAATAGTTTGGAAACTATTCCAGAGGGAAAAAAAAAAGAAAAGCTGAAATTTCAACCTCTTTTTTTTTTGGTTTGTCAAGTACATTTTGAGCAACTCTTAGCATAAGTAATCACAGATGTCTCAAGAAAAAGAAAAACCAGTCATGTTGTTGTTTTTTTATTGTTTTCATTTCTTTCTTTTATAACAGAATGAGAAATGTCAATTTGTCTGTGGATAACTACACAATTTTACCTTGGGGTCTGACTTTTAATTGATGATTAGTCTTGAACAAGTCATTTAACTCACAACTTTATCCAAATGCAGGGCCTATTCCATCCCAAGGTGCTCATGCGACTGGGAGGGATTGGAAGTTGTCAGAAGTAAAAACAAGGGGTAAGAGTTACAAGTCACAACAGTGGAAATTTCAATTAAATGTAAGAAAAAAAATATTTATATGAGAGCGGTTAAGCACTGCATGCCAACAGAAGTTTCAGAATCTCATTGGAGATTTTCATTACTTACTTGGAATAGTACTTGAGCAATCCAGCCTAACTGTGAAGCTAGCCCCACTGTGAGCAGGAGGCTGGATTTCATGTTCTCCAGAGTATCTCCTCCTGCTTAAATTTCTGAATTTAGAAATTTAGAAATTTCTGAATTTCTAAATTTAGAAATCTAGCATTGTCATGAGAGGGTTTTGTGTTGACTTTCCAGTGTGTGAAAACAAGACAGCCTAATTGATATGCAAGGACTCAGAAGTGCCCTAGCATGTGCATAGGATGACAGTAAAGGAAATATGAATCTGGGTGTTTGCTGAATGCCAAAAAAAGCAGCAGGCTTCAGCATACACCCAGTTTTCCACATTGTTAGGTACGGCTGTGGATTCTTTTAAAAAATCTAGAGATAAGCATGCCTCCTTCAGCCACCTGTGTAATATCTGTTGGCTACCACCAGAAAGAGACCATAAAGAGACAGAGAACTTAGGGCCAAAATAAAGAGGTATTGCCCAGAAAAAAACACAGACTCCTATTACTCACTCCTGCTGTTCACACAGTTCTATTCAGCAGTCAGTCTCTGCTGGGTAAAAAAAGCTTTCCATCAAACAGGAAACAGACTAAAAATGTATATCTAATTTGCCCTGTAGGCTTGATGTCTGTAACAAAACCACTCAGAGCTGAGGTACAGAGTTGCATTATTCCAGGAGTCTTCAGTTGAGACTGTTCAGTTGAGACTGACACTAAAGCCTGCATGTGGCTTTTGCCTGGAATTTAGCAGAATGGAATGGAATGGAATGGAATGGAATGGAATGGAATGGAATGGAATAGAATAGAATAGAATAGAATAGAATAGAATAGAATAGAATAGAATAGAATAGAATAATAGAAATTTCAGTTGAAAGGTACCCATAATGATCATCTAGTCCAACTGCTTGACTACTTCAGGGCCAACCATTAGTTAAATCATGTTGTAAAAGGCATTCTATAAATGCCTCCTAAACACTGACAGGTTTGGGGCACCAATTACCTCTCTAGAAAGCCTGTTTCAGTCTTTGCCCACCACTGCAATAAAGAAATGTTTCATAATGGCAACTCTGAATATCCGCTAGGGCAGATCTGAACCTATCCCACTTGTCATGTCATACCAGGGAGGACATCTCAGTGCCTCCCTGAAACCTTCCCCTAAACCCACAAAGCGGGCCAGGGCATTAGATGAAGTCCAGGCCTGCACACAGCACTCCAGATGAGGCAGTCCTGATGCTGAATGCATAGGGACAATCACCTCTTTTGACAGGCTGGTGAGGCTGTGTCTGATGTGTCCCAGGTACAGTTTTCCCTCTTGGCTTCCAGGACACACTGGTGATTCATGTCCGCATCTTGCTCCTGGTCATGAACACAGCCCTGCTGAGAGAAAAGCTGGCTCTGTGCCCTGCAAGGCCAATTGTCTGACACTGCCTCTGGGAAGGCTGAGAAGCTGTAAGCCATGACTAGCCCTCTTCTCAGACAGCCTTGCTGGCTAACAGGAATTGCCTCATTGTGTGAGCTGTGATACACAATACCCTGGCAAGGTCCCATCCGATTTACAGTCATCTCAGGCAGACAGAAAAGAGATTCAAGGAGGCAGACAGGCCTAAGAACAGCTTACTGGAAACAGAATCCCAGAGAGGAAAAAAGACCCAACCCAAACAAAAATAAATCATCAGCCTGTGGAGTCACCATCCCTGGAATTGTTCAAGAAATTACTGGATGTAGCACTTACTGTAGCAGCTTAATCGACATGATGGTGTTCAGGCAAAGGTTTGACTTGATGATCTTGGAGGTCTTTTCCAATATTAATGGTTGTATGTTTCTCTTCTATAAACTGCAATTTGATCTTCATGCACTTCTCTCACACAAAATGGTTATTTACATAAAGGTGTCTTCCACCATTAGGAAATATGGCAGGAGGGACTCCTTATCCCATCCACTATATAGATACTGAATAAGAACTTTGATACATTGACTATTAAGGGACTATTTTCTTTAACATCTCATATAAATGTCCAGTATCAGACAGGATGAATGGATCAGCACCAGCCATCCTCCAAATACTCCCATTATTCTCTCCCCCTCATCCTTGGAAAACTCTTTCTTAGGGCAGCCCGCTTGGGATGGTCCTGAGCTCTCCCACTTCTGTATCCGTTCCTCAACAGTGAAACTAAAGAAGCTTCCTAGGTATTACCTGTAGCTGAGACACCTTCATCCTGCAGGAAATGCAACTAACAGCAAGATTGTTTCTGCCTCTCAGCTCACTGTTAGCCCTGAGGTGGAGACTATTTCAACTGAACTCAGCAGAGCTAGAACTGATTAGCACCAAAGAGAGGCATTTTAAAATCAACAGCTTTGCAATGGAGCAAGAGTGGGCAACTTATCTATTAAACATCTTTACAAGGCAATAGATTTTCCCATTGGAAAGTCACCTTAAGCACAGCCTGAAATTACAACCTTCTGAGCCTTAGAAGTTTCAGAGGACCTGTGCATATTTTTTCTTAAATATGTTCTCTCTGCATCCACAGAAATGGCAAGGCCATTTTCTGCATTGGTGTGTATCACATATTGTGCTTAGGATAGTTTAAATAGAAAATTCCAAGTACTTCCAAGTAATCTTTTACCCCATGTTAAACCAAAACAAATCTTTCCAACCATTTCACTTACAGTTCCTAAGGTAAGGTTTAAAATATGACTGTGGATACTGACTTCAAGCTGGCCTTTGTTCTTAGCATGAAAAATAGCAATGACCTTGCTCTTTGGAAAAATGGATATTCCAGAAAATTGAGCATAGGAAATAATTTAGACTTTTGTGTCAACAGCATTTTTACAAAAGGCTGATGAGAACATGACAAGTGCCACTGTTTCAAACAGCTTTCATCATTAATATTCTCAGATGGGTTTCATGAGGTAATTTATGAGAAATAAATTCAAGAGGCACTAAAACCAGAAAAGATCACTGTAAAAAAGTATATGGTGCACATTTCTATTTAAAGCAGAAAATGTTTTCTTTATTAATGGGTTTCTTTGAATCTGTGAGGTCCCAAATTTAGTTAATAGATGTGACAGAATTCCAGTATGGTCTTGTCATGGTTGGACACTACCTCAACACCAGTCACCCATGAGAGTTTCTCATTCACCCTCCCTTGTCACTGGGTAGAGGAAAGGAAAAAAAAATAACAAAGGCTTCATGAGTTGAGATAAAGACTGGGAAAAAATATTTTGTAGTGGTGTGTTAATGAGTTTTTTATATTTTATACGTTTTTCTAAGTCCTTCGTAAGATGGTTCGTTCCTTGTACCCCCGTTTTACCTTCCTGATAGTTGTCCCTGGTAATCCCCCAGTAACTTTAAAGTGTCAATCCTTTCCCTCCTCCCTGGAGCCTGCCTGTCACCTCAGAGCCCTGCCTCAGAGCTGGAAAGTTCTGTGGAGGGCTTCCAGTGATAGGCTGGGTTTGGGGAGAATTCCCTCCTCT
Source organism: Cisticola juncidis (assembly GCA_013400215.1). Taxonomy (NCBI): domain Eukaryota; kingdom Metazoa; phylum Chordata; class Aves; order Passeriformes; family Cisticolidae; genus Cisticola; species Cisticola juncidis. The sequence goes on along the minus strand of VXBR01012083.1, from coordinate 893,633 downwards.
CGTGTGTGTGCTCCTCGTTTGTGTCAGTCACCGTCCCAGCCCCCTCTGTATTGAACCCAATTGGTTGTACCCTCCTCACCGCCCTCTTTGCCTCCCCCCCATAAAAGGGGGCCCCAAAAGGCCAAAGGTGGCTCAGTCAGAGCAGTCCTTGGCAGGTGGGGAGGCTCTGCCTGACCCCTCAGATAAACCCCCTTGGCCTTACTCGGCCGGCTCCTCCCTTTATTCTCCGCCATTGTTTGCCCCCTGCCCCCTGTGCCCCGGCGTTTCGTCGGCACCGAGCCCCGCTGGATCGGCCTGGCCTGCGCTGCTCACCGGCTGTGCCTGCTGCTGGCGCGGTGCCTGAGCCGGCCTGGGCAGGGCGGGACTGTGTTCTGAAAGGCACCAGCAACAGTATTTCAAGGGCAAAACAGGCTCAGCATAAGGTTGCAAAGTGAATTTATTACTAATGGAGTCAGAGGAGGAATGAGAAGTAGAATAAGCCCTTAAACCACCTTTTTCCTCTCAGCTCCTCCCTCCTCCCCAAAGACAGTACAGGGAGACAAGATGTGGGGTTTTCAGTTCATCACTGAGAATTTCTTCCGCTGCTCAGGGAGAGGAATCCTTCCCCTGTGAGGCCATAGGGTCCCTCCCATGGGGGACAGTTCTCCATGAACCTTCCCAGCATGGCTGCACTCCCAAGAGCAGCAGCCAAACCCCCCCTGCTGCAGTGTGAGCTGCCCTAGGGCAGAACAGTGCTGCCAGAACTGCCCCGGCCCGGGGCTCTCTAACACGGGGACAGGGACAGGGACAGGGACAAAACTGCCCCGGCCCGGGGCTCTCTAACACGGGGACAGGGACAGGGACAAGGACAAAACTGCCCCGGCCCGGGGCTCTCTAACACGGGGAGCAGGGACAGGGACAGGGACAAAACTGCCCTGGCCTGGGGCTCTCTAACACAGGGAGCAGGGACAGGGACAGGGACAAAACTGCCCTGGCCTGGGGCTCTCTAACACGGGGAGCAGGGACAGGCTGCTCCGGCCTGGCAGCGGGACCCGCTCCCCATGGGTCTGCCACAGGGTCACAGCCTGCTCCAGGAATCCACCAAGCTCCAACATGGGCACCTCCCCCATGGGCTGTGGGTGGATGTCTGCATCCCCCATGGATCCCCACGGGCTGCGGGTGGATCTCTGCATCCCCCATGGATCCCCACGGGCTGCGGGTGGATCTCTGCATCCCCCATGGATCCCCACGGGCTGCGGGTGGATCTCTGCATCCCCATGGATCCCCAAGGGCTGCAGGGACACAGCTGCCGCACCTCAGCCTGCAGGGGAATCTCAGCTCCAGTGCCTGGAGCCCCTCCTGCCCCTCCTTCTCCAGTGGCCCTGGTGTCTCCACGTTGTTTCCCTCACATGGTCTCATCTCCTCCTCTCTGACTAGAAGAAACACTGTGTGACTTTGTTTTGATTTTCTTCTTAAACACGTCATCACAGAGACGCTACCAACTCTCTCACTGGTCCAGTTCTGGCCAGCAGCATGTCCATCTTCAGAGCCATCAAGGATTGGCTCTGCTGGACATGGTAGAAGCTTCCAGGAGCTTCTCACCTGCTACCAAAAACCAGACCATGCAAAAATAATAGTGCACACAAAACCTACAAGGCAATTTTATTTTCTAAAAAAAATTCCTATGGAAAATAAATACGCATATGGAATAAAATCTTTTAGAAGCAAAAAAGAGAAGCACTGCATTACAGGTTATGATTTTTTGGAAACAGAAAAGAACATGGGATGTTTCTCCTACAAAAACATTAGTTAATAGCTGTCTTCATGGGACTTTTAAAACCTAGCAAATGAAATTATGACTTGAAAAATTACATTTTTATAGATATAATTATAAAAATACACAAAAATTAGAGATACTGGACAACATGAAAAATCTGGTGTATTATTTATTTATCAGTGTTGACAGTTGGCTCGCAAAGAAAATGGCTGTGCTTACTTAATTGGATGCAGAGAAAGATGCACAAATTTGCATTCATCAATTGTTTTCAAGTGTTCTTCAGTGTCATCAAAGCAAAATCTAGACAGAAAGCAGTCTGATGTTTTCTAATATTATATATGCGACTAATTTTACACAAACCTATTACATTAATGCGTCTTTAAATTTAAAAATATTTTTCAAACATATTTGAATCCATCTGACAGGTTTTAATTGATATACAAGAATCAGACTATTGATGTACTCTCAGCTTACTCAAATGTGTAATTTGTATGAAAACCTAAAGTAATTTGTTCTGACACCAAGATGCAGGATAAAACATTTGTGAGACCAGTCTCAAAGACCTCAGTGTCACTCCAAGGTGACACCTTCAAAACTAGCAAGGGTAAAAGTCAGTGAATTTTACCTTTTTGCTCTGAATTGAAAGATTAATATTGCACAGCTGTATGCACCTGTTAATGATGATATTTTTCGTCAATTAACAGCATGGGCAGAAACAAACGATGGCTTTGAATAATAATTTGTATGAAACATGGAAAATTTGTGTAAAAATATTTAAGACAAAAAAGAGAGATTTTTACATATGTTAAGAAAGATAAAGATAAGAAATCAAGTTATACACAACAGAAACTAACAGAAAGACATTGGCAACCAATAGGTGCTGTATATTTGTCTTCTAATTGTCAGCAAGAATTTTCATGTCTTTAGCAGTCACTCTCTCCATGTGTTTGAATTGAGGAAAAAAGAAACATTTAATACAGATTTAAAAGTTAATGAAACAAAGTGAAACAGAGAAGACACTGCAGTGGATGCTGCAAAGGATTAGGCCTTTTCACTGAAACCAAAAACATATTTTTCATAATTACTATTACATGATCCCTATTTCTTTCTCCTCTCCAAAATCTTTTTTTTTTTTTTTTTTTTTTTTTTTTTTTTTTTTTTTTTTTTTCCTCTCCCTGGCACTCTTGTGCTGTCTAGGGCACTCAAGTTTTGCATAGAAACCACCTGTAGACCTCGGCTATCTCTGTCACTATTCACATGGTTCAAATTTCCTGGTATTATCCTTTGTTTTTCTCCTCCCCTACGCAGTCTTTCATGCACAATCCCCCCCTATTTTTTTGCAAAAAAACCCCAGTGAGTCAACCTCTTGTCCCTTTCAATTTCCTCCTCTACTAAGAGCAAATCCGCAGGATTATAGGGGAGAACTTGAGAAGAAATTAGAGTAAACAATACTTTGGGGCCTATTTATGGAAAGGGAATAAGGAAGGAGAGGATGAATCAGCCCACATAATCTGAATCAGTTCCCCTTGCCTTTCTCAGCAGGCAGGTAAAATAATGCTTCATGAGCTTTTGGCCTAAGGGAGTTGGAGTAAAATCAAATGCAGACACTACAGCCTGCAAAACCTACAGTTCTGTAAAACGCCTGTGGGATATATTTTATTAAGAGGTGTCTCAAAAGTCAGTGTAATTGCTTGAAGTTTTAAAGAGAAAACTGCCATCCTTTAAGAACCATACTGAAAAGATGAGTTTTTTTGGTTTTTTTTAACTAAAATTCATATATAAGCCAGACTTGGTTGGCTTATATATGGATTTTTTCATATTCATATTTTTCATATTTTTTTTCTTTAATCATATATTCTGGAGTTCTCATTTCAGATTTTAGGTTTGAAGGAAATTTCCTGTCGTAAATATTTATTACTTTTTACCAACTCTGCGAAATGTTTGCATACATCTATGCAATTTATTTTATCTTTTGAAGGTTCAATTTAACACATAAGCAGTCTGTACTTAATTGAAATATATTTCACTCCAAGTTATATGATAATTTGAAACTAAATTAAATAAAAATACAGGCTTGTACTAGAAAATCTAGATTAATTCTTTGATATAAGGAAGGATTCCCAGACTGGAATAATTTTCTAAAGAACAGCTAAAGGAACAAAAGAATTTTTTTTTAATTAGAAAAGAAGAATAGAATAATTGAGGAGTCACCCAAAAACTTGAAGAACCATCAAAGCACTAAGTTCTTCAGAGCATATTAAGACTTAAAACACCATTATGATGTGGGGATCGGAAGGTAATAAATGTGATGTCAAATTGTAAAGTAATGTCTAGGAAGCAAGAAATCAACCAAGTAAAGCTTCCATACCAAATAAAATGGTTGAAATTATAAGAATGAGTAAAATTAGTAGATGTTAGGTGACTGATATGATGAGGAAGAAGTAGCTTGGATACTGTAATGGAGAATCACTCATTGCAGGTGTGTTAAGAGTTCTTTGAAGAAATAAATAATCCAATGAGCAACAGCAAACCATGAAATCTTGAAAGATTATTATATTAACAGTCTTTTCAAAAGTCTAATTGAATTAAATCCTGGTTGAGGGATAAAGCAAAAGGTAGGAATCAATTACAAGTTTTGTCGATAGAAGTTCCAGTTTGATCCCAGTGACATCTATGTCTGAGTTTGGTTTTCATTATATTGAGGTAGAAAAGGGACAAATAGTGAAGTGACTATGTTTATTTATAAGCTATTCAGGGTGATAAAACTAAAAGTCATGTGTGGAAATTTGCAGGAATGTCTTATAGTATTGAGTGACTGGGCAATAATCTGACAGACAAGACTGGATGGTGTTAAATGCAAAGTAATATAAAAGGAGTAAAACAAGCTTTGATGTACATATAGAGCCATGAGCTCTAGTCTTACTATTCGTATTAAAAAACGAGATTATAATCATATTGAAAATAGTTCTATGAAACCAACACATTAATAAACATTTGCAAAAATAAATATTAGGGATTATCAGAAAACAAACAGTGAAAGACAAAAGAAAACATCATTACCACTGCTTAAATCTATGATACAAATACATCTCACTTATTAGATGTAACTATTAATCCTGTCCTGCTTTTAATATGAGATATTGGATTTAATATGCATATGAGAAAGATAAAAAAGATACGGTAAAATATCATAATGATTTTCAAACCCATATGGCTTTCTGCAACACTAGGAAATGCAAGATTTGATCCTTAGATAGAGCAATGATTGTGCTGTCATTTATTCAGTAATGCCTCTTACTGTCAAAATGTTGAGCCTCAAATAAATGATTTCAGAATTATTTCATTCTATTTCAAATAATTGCATCAGTGTAATAACTTCTCATTCTTTGTATCATCTATTGTCGAGGAAGAGTGTTTATAGGAAGGATGGCAGAAATATGTGTGAATTGAAAGTCCTACATCTTGTTTCATTTGGACAGGAGATTATCAGGGCCAGATAATGGAGCAGATGCAGTTGGAAATTTTGAGCATTCAGTGCAATTTCTGAAAGTCATTAGATATCTGATCCTGCTCTTACTATGCTGAAGATTGTCATGGAAATGAGAAATAAAGCAAGGGAAAAACGATCTCCCTAAACAAGATCCTGAGACAGAATGGGAAGGCATCTGTGAAAACAGAGAGAAAGATCTCAAATGAAAGTCAGAGATTTTACATTCAAGACTGCAAATCAATATTGGATAGTTATGTAGGTTTTTGATAGATCTTAATCTTGATCTCTTCAGATCTTTCTAACTTGAAAATTAGCTCTATTAAACTGCAAAAATCCCACAAAAGGATTTGAGACTAAACTGATGGAACGATAACATGATTAAATCATTGATTAACCTGAATGACTGCAGGAAATTGAGAAGGAAACCAGTGCTGAATGAAAAGAAACAAAACCCTTTAATTAGTGATCAAAGATAGAAATGTATCATGTGATTGAAATTGTGAGCCATGTATCTGCATGGAATTACTTCTTTGGTGCTTTGAGACTTAACTAGAGGGTGTCCTATAAATGTCTTTATAATCATATCCTTTTCAATAAAATTTTCAGCTATTTGAATGTTGGTTGTGCCTGCGGATTTAAAATTCACTCAGGAGTTCTCAGGGTGGAAAGTTTTAGAAAGATCATGGTGATCTGCTGATATTTACACAGTTATTTTAAAATGTCATATAATCATAGATTACACTACATTTCTGGTTTTAAGACGCTACACCATTTTGCAGTTTAATCCATTCATTTATGGATCCTATGATAGTTCAGCATGTCCAGGCTGAATGAGAGAAAAAATAATGTCTCTTTTTTTCTGAGGCTTTATGAACTTCTACGAAAAAAGAAAGAAAGAAAAATAATAAGTGCGAAAAAACCTGAATACAGATATTCATAACAATGCAAAATAAAATTCAGCTGCACCTATACATTTTTAAGAAACAAAACCTCATGAGTATTCAACTTTATTATTTAAAAGTACAGAACATTTTTATGGGTTGCAGATATCCAGGTTATGAGAAAAGTGGGGGTTCTGTGAGGGAAAGCTGGGCCTCCCCTAGCCAGACACAGCCGGTTCCAGCCAGACACAGCCGGTTCCAGCCAGACACAGCCGGTTCCATCCAGGCACAGCTGGTTCCAGCCAGACACAGCC
>VXBR01012083.1:855918-887187 GCA_013400215.1 Cisticola juncidis | reverse complement strand
GGCACAGCCAGTTCCAGCCAGGCACAGCCAGTTCCAGCCAGGCACAGCCAGTTCCAGCCAGGCACAGCCGGTTCCAGCCAGACACAGCTGGTTCCAGCCATGCATGACAGGTTCCATCCAGGCATGACAGGTTCCAGCCAGGCACAGCTGGTTCCAGCCAGACACAGCCAGTTCCAGCCGGGCACAGCCAGTTCCAGCCAGACACAGCCGGTTCCAGCCAGGCACGACATGTTCCATCAGGCACAGCTGGTCTGTGGGTCTCACACAAAATGGGAGTGGCACTGGGGAAAATACTTAAGAAATGGCAAAATCACCAGATGACAGAGAGGATCGGGGGAAAAAGAAATGGGAGGCAGAAACAAGCTTTGGGAGCACTAAGATGGGAGAAGAAGGAATTGGAGACGGTCTATGTGCTGGAGCAGAGATCTCCATGCAGCCCATGGGGAGACCATGGTGAATGAGGTGTTCCCCAGCAGCCTGTGGAAGCACCCACACAGAGACAAGGAAGAAGTGTGAGGGGGAAGGAGCTGTAGAGAGGAGTTATTATGGTCTTAGCACAACCCTCATTCCTCATCCTCCTGCACCTCATGGCATAGGGGAGGTAAAGGACTTGGCAATATAGTGAGATTGAGCGTTGCAGGGGAATGGTAAAAAGGTGGGATGGAGGTATTGGTTTAGTTTATCTTTGTTTCTTGTCATACAAATCATTTTTACTTGGCAATGAACATAACTGTCCCCACATTGAGTCTGTTTTGCCTGCAGTAGTAACTGGTAAGTGACTTCTCTGTATTTATCTCTAACCATGAGGTTTTTCACCTTTTTCCATCCTCAAAATCCTTTTGAGAAGGGGCAGTGAGAGAGCATGTGTGTGGGGTGTTGACTTCCAATGCCATGACACTATACATGTGTTGAACCTGCAAGTCTAAAATCCAAGCATGGTCATCCGTGAGGACATAGATAGATAAATTGTGAGATGCCACATAAAAATTTAAATTCATGTCTATGTGTACTGACAATAAATTTGAAGAATTCAGAGAATTAAATTTTGATGTATGACATACAAACTAAGGAGAACATGAAAAAAATTAGTCTGATTATGACAATACAATGCAACCCTTAATATTTGCTCTTTCAAACTCCAAAGTAAAAGCATGTGCTTGTAATATTTATATCTATTTCATACTCAGGGCACTCACATTTTCAAACCATTTTCACTTGGTTTTTCAAGTCTCTTGGGAAATGTTTGCGTTTTAAGAATCCAAAGTATTTCAGTTGGAGTTACAGCACAATTATTTTAACTTGTTGATTTTAAGTTATACTTCTTTTTACTCTTTAGTAGGTGAAAGAGAAATATAAGTTTAAAAAATCATGAAAATTGGATAACATTCTATACATTCAATCAGGAAACAATGACAACCAGCAGCCATTATAATTCAACTAAAAATAATCGTAGTGTTAGAATACTATAGATAAAGGCTTTTCATATTGTAAAGTGAGATGCTCCAATATTTTAGTATTATAGCATTAACTTTAAAAGCTTTAGACTCTATGGCAGTTATTTTCTGTATAGCTGACAGTTACACTTTGCTGTTGATTCCTTTGGGGAAGTATATTTTAGAGTGTAAAATCATCCTGGAGCCTATTACAAACCATTACTTAGCACAAATATTGTTAAAATCACATCAAACTTATGGCTGCAATTGAGGGAACAAAATATAGAGGTTGAAGGATCCTCACAAGTGTAATTACATTCATATGGGGTCAATGTAAGAAAACTTGAGTGGAAGAAAAGTGATTCCACCTCGACTCAAAATGTAAATGGTGAGAAACCCATTTGGTCTCACATGGATGATAATAGTTATATTTAAAATTAATTTCAGTAAGAACTCCCATTTCAATCTAATTTCTTGTTTAATAAATTGTGAAACAGTTATGAAAAGGGTCTAACATGAATCTGTGAAGCATATGATATATCCCCATGTAGTTAGTGGTACTCCAGTTACTTGTTACTGGTACAAAAGCCAGAAAAATTATTCTAATATTCATTAGTTTGAAATATGACCTTTTAGCTTTTATTTTTCATTGACAGCAAAGGTCTTGAAGAGACAGTTTTAGTTGCATCTTTACTTATTGTGAACTATGCACATACAGAGACATAAATATGCCAATAAGCTCTCTTTATCTTTTGTTAATTGTTGAATATAGGAACGTATGTTCAACCAAAATGAAAATATTAAGAAAAAAAAAACATTTCAACCATTTTGTGATCGTAAAGAAAGCAAGTGTGCAAAAAATACACATTTCCACATGGGAGGTGTCAAGAAATGCAATGGCCAACATTTTTCCTTCTAATTCAGTAGAGGGTGAGGGGATCAGCATGCTTAGACAACACACCTCAGTCTACTGGTTAACTAACACAATGTCAGCACCTATTCTGTCTTCCCAAGACTAAAGGGGACCAAACTGTCTCTGCTCAGAATATCTGGTCTGATTTTTGGCAATATTTGCTTCCCTAAGTTAACTCAAATTTTGCAAAGAAAATTCTGGGGAGATTGCATGGAAAGACTCAGGCCAAAAGTGTGTCATCAGTCAATCCAGGAATATTGTGGTACTGACAAGATTACCTGGAAATGCTTGACTTACTAATCTAGACTTAAATTGTTCTTTTCTAGGGTACATACAAACTGGTTAAATATTCTGACTGCCTGCCAGTATAACCTGTGCCCTAGATTTAGCGCTGATAGGTAGCTCTGTGAGAACAGATATGGCCTGAACATTCAGTATACATAGGTCCTGAACTCCAGAGGTTCTCACAGATTACACTTCTACTAAGTGACCTATGTGACAGGCATTGTGATTGATGCCTGCCAAATATTTGCTTTCTTATTCTTGTCCGTGAGAAATAGGGTGGGTTGTGTTTTTGAGGATTTTTTCTTTTTTTTTTGGTTTTATATACTCATTCATTTTCTGAAATGTATTAAGGATATAATATGCACAAGAAAAAAGGTGAGATTGCTGTTCAGTGAAAGCCATTCTCTACCTTGCTATCAGATGGCCTTAACCATTCGGAAAGTGGGGGGTTTTTTTGGGTTTTTGGTTTTTTTTCTTTTGCACAAGAAAATTATGCTCTCACAGTTCTATGTTGTGGAGCTTAACATATACAGTTAATCACCCTATAACCTTAATTAATCTTTTGATATATGTGCTTCTGAGTAGAGGAGCACATTGAATGCAAGGACCAAGCAATTGACTGCAGATATTTAAGCAGGCAGTGCTACTGAAGAGAAAATGACTATTTTCTGAAAAGGAAGGGGTATTACTGGTACTGAGCTGTCTGTATATATAGAAAGCTTTTAACCTCAACTCCATTCTTCCAGTCTTGTCACACCAGGCACATTACTTCCTAATATCTGTCTCCGTACAAAGTACAGGGAAAAGAAAGTTTAACGAATATATACTTGGCTGACTTTCCACAACTTCTGGACTTTTCCTCAACAGCAAGGAGTCTTCCCTCATGCCTTGATAGCTCTTTAAAAGCAGTTTTGACACCAGTCTTGGTTTGACTTCGAGATCAAGTTTGGATGCTTTGAGTAAAAAAATTTGCCATACTTGAAAAATCTCTTTCCTTACAGTGTAAGCACATCCACACATCCCATCCCACTCCCTTTCCCTTCCCCCCCAACTTTCTACCCCTTATTCAGTTTCTTGACCAATGCCCATATCCTGTAACCTTGTGAGCATGGGCAATATAATAGTATTTTTCACATTTTTACTCAAGACACCAGTCCCTACAGATAATGGGTTTTCTAGCAATGACCCTTTGAACCTCAAGAAGGAACTGCCACTCTTCTAGAATAAACTCTCTGCCTGGAAGGAATGCCTTTGAAGTTTTCAGCAGGGAGGTCTTGACATAAATCTGCAATCTCAGCATTTACATAAAAATGGAACAGCCCCCCCCCCAGACTCTAGAGTTGGAACCATTCTTCAATGTATTCAAATTACAGTTTGAGTACAATCCCCAATTTCAAAATATTTTCTATTTTTATACTTGCAAACCAAAATTATTCACTGAACTGGTTTCAGCCATAATTGAATGATGCCACAAGCAAAATAGCTTCTGTGAATCATCAGGGACTTCTGAGCAGCTTTCTGGCATCACTGGAGTTTCTTCACTCAGATTTGGACTTGCAGAAAGCACCTCGGGAGAGCTGATACCATGAGGCAGGAAGTTTACTGCACATTTGCACATTCCAAATGTCCAATCCTGCAGAGTGAGGTCACTATTCCTGGAAAGACATCTGAGAGAATTAAAAAAGGCTCATAAACTGACATCATCTGAGAGGAATTAGAGAAAGATGTACAGGAAAAATAAAGTTATTAGTATTATAGAAAAGCCACATAACACAAATAAAAACAAGCATCTAAAATGCCTGCAGGCAGCTCAAATGATAGACTGAGTGATATTTTATAATTATCTACAGGATGATTTTTTGTTTAATTATGCCTTTACTTCATCAATTTGAAAGCCAGCATCAGTATGAAAAGCAGTAGGAAGTCAATTTTAAATGTTCAGCAGAGGAAGCTGAGAAATAGAATCATCAGCTTAAGCCTGACAAAATCATGCAAAATGAAGGAATTCAAAATGGGTCATGCACTTCAGGTGACCTCCACAAGACCCTGTGTATTATATATGTACTATATGGCACAGGGACAAGTTGGGTTTTGTCTTGTTTTTTCTTATACAGTACACTATATTTATGAATTTAAAATAGGAAATTGCTGAGGGCAGATACATTCACAAAATATCCATGTCACTGGGTTTATCATACAAAAGGAAAGAGAACTTTAATCTCAAGTCTGAACAACACAGCAGTTGTCTGTGACTTTGTAGCCTAACACAATTAAGACCACATTACATTGGTACAGCAAATTGGGTTCTTTCATATACAGAACAACTTTATTTATAAAATGAAGCTAATCTGGAGGCAAAAAAAAAAAAGAGAGACACTGGGGTTTTGGCAGTGTTGAAAACACTGCCAAAACAGGGGGAAATATCTGTACAATATTTGGACAAATTTCCACCTCCTCTGAAATTTGTGTTTTAATTCTGACACAGAGAGACATGGATGAGATTTTTCATACATTTTTCACATCAGAAGACACAAACCATGATATAGTACTGCATCAGTTAGGACTGAATGGTTGGCACCAATTAAACTCAAACAAGGTGGACAGAATGGAGTCTGTGCAGTGATAACATGCAATTCTTTTTAAGATGCGTGCTGAGATGACTCTTATGAATGATATTCTCTAAATGTGAAATATAAACATTGTCAGAACCATGTAAAGTATCTGTTGGCTTTCAAGATGTTCACACAATACAAACTGGCTAATTTTTCACTTTCCTGATAAATTGCATCTTAGTGTCAGCAAGGTGATACAGAACATTCATGTAGAAAGCCCTGGCAGATAGAATCAGCTTTAGGTAGAACCCGTAACCATTGATTCTTCAAAGATCTGAAACAAATTCATCATTCTTGAGTGCAGTGTGGCATCCATCACCACAATCAGGGAAGAGTGAGGCATCAAATAAGTAGACTCTAAAATGATAGACTGGGATTAGGCTTTACCAAATTGCCATGGCCAATAAGGCTGTTCTGTGCCTAGGGTCTGCATGCTGCTGATAGCAGGATAAGACATGATCTAAGGTTTCCAGCATGTTCTCTCATCCTTTGAAATGGTGTTAGAGAAAGCAATTGCACTGCTGTTGTACAGTTTCCTTGGTGAACTCTGTAGTGTGAGTGGAGAGCAGAGTGTTTCTCTGCTTGTTAAATTATATCTTGAGGAAAAGTAAATCAATCTAAAGGATTAAGTTAGTTAACAGCAATTCAGACAAGAATAAACCTAAACACTTAGATTTAGTAATGCAGATTTTTAAAAGCACTGAAAAAGTAAAAGGAATATTTTTCTATTGGTAGTGTGACTTCTGATCACAGTCTTGAGAAACATCCATATGAAATAGATAAATAGTAAATAACCTGGGAGAAAAGCACTGAAAATTCATTGATAGCATTCACAGAAGATGCTATGGAAAGTGGAATGATACATGAAGCCTGAAATAGTGAACAAGTACCTACATCAGGAAATCACAAATCAAAGCTTTTTTCCATAGAATTGTGGAAAAAAAAAATATATAGCACTGTCACTTCATATACAGCATTTTTTTAAATGCTTTTGGAAGAAAAATATTCAGTATTGGCTCATGAAATAATGGATGAGGAAGCCTGACCAAGAATAACTAATTAAAGAATAACATAATTAAAAGAAATGGCTAATAATTAACCACTTCAATCTGAAGGTTTTTGGGATAGGCTGTTTGGATAAACACACACAGATTTTTTGAGTCCTTTTCATACTATAATCTCTACATTTCTGATGCATTAAAGTTTAATTTATAAACTATAAAAATATTGTAATTCCATATATTTTTTGAAATTCCAAACATGAATTTTTGATTTTATTAATATCACTATACATTATTAGAATGATGTACAAAGCATGCCTAGCTGTTAAGACTGTTTATTCCAAAGTGATTTGTAGTGATATATCCAGGGTGCCTCCAATTCCCTTTCATCAATATTTGCTATCTCATGAAAGAGAATAATTTCTCAGCACTTCTGGTATGGGGACAGTTTCTCTCATTCATTTGAGAGACTAAAGAACATATGGGACAGTGTTAGCTAGATTTACTTGATTTCTGAGAAATTTCTTGAAAGCCTCTTTCTCCCTTTTTGTGCCTTCTCTGAATTCTCCACTTTATTTTTTTAAGGCAGCTGAACAAGTTAAGAGGAGGGTAAGATAATAAAAAAAATAGTAATCTCCTCTTTGTAAGAGGGGGAAAATAATGTACATGAGCTCCAAGCTCTATCTACTTTTTCAAATGCCCTTTTCATCTGGACTGGTGCTGGCTAGAACAGGAGGAGGCAGTGCTGCCTCATGTCTCAAACATTGCAGTTTTCTCTTAGTAAACCACACTGTTATATTGGCACACACTCCCCAAAATTTCTCAGTGCAGATCTAACAGACTAGAAAAGCAGTATTTCTCATTGTGAAATAGATATCTGATGGCTCATAAAAAGAAAAATTCTCTAGAATCCATTGATTATAATGAGTAGTTTTACAATAACTGCATAAGAAGTTAAGCATGCAGAGTGTATATGTCAGTCCTTAAATTTAGGAATCTGACTGCTAATCATAACTTTGGGTCTGTAGTAGTAACCCATGCAACAGAGGTTCAGTTCTGCTGGAACTGTAATCTGCAATTTATGTGTGCCAGTTCTGTATGAACACAAGTTAGGTAGAGCATATGTTTTATATAGTAAGGCATAAAGCACATTTATAATGGCTATTGAAAACAAAAACAAATTGTCTACTTTCTATTCATATTAATGTAAATTACACAGATTTCCAGTTAACCCAGTAGTTTTGCAGTGGTTTTACTCTATAAGGAAATGGAAGAGAAAGAGGCTCCAAAAGGTAATTCTTCTGTCTTCTAGGCTTTATAGAATTGGAGCTTTGTTAATTTCAGCTGCATTACTTCTGGTTTACATCCATGCAAGCAAGTAGAGAAACTGAGATGGAGATAGTTTTTAAAATACTATCTAAGAAACACCAGGTATAAAAAATCACATCAGTATGCAGTCACTGAGAGAAGATTTAGCAATGCAATATATTAATTCATCATTTCAAGTTTAAAAAAATACAACACCCAACTGAAAAGATATTCTTATTAGCTCTGAATGGTTATTTTTTTGCTAATTTGGGAGATATTAATTTGAGTATCATTATACAGAAACACAAACAGAACCACTATGGCATAATGCAATTTTTAGATTATTCCCAGGATGGCAGAAGTGCAAGGCATTTGCAGGAAATCTTACTTTTTCTTGTGATGCCTAGAGAGGTTACTTAGAACAGAGCCTAGACAGAGTTATAGGAGTAAAGTAGGTATTTATTAAAAAGCCTTCAAAGGATACACCATGTATCAGTTGATACAGTACAAGAGCCTGGCTGAGGCTACATCCAAGATTGACATTTTCACACTTTTATAATTTTGGTCCATTTGCATATTGAAGTTAATTGGCCAATTACAGCTTCAGGCTATGAAGTCATATTCTCCTCATATTGCTTTTATTTATAGTTTTTGAGGCCTGAAGCTGTGACAGTGTCCTTGGTTCTCAGTCTGGAAAAGGATTATTTTGCCGAACTACCCAGTGAAGACAACTCACTAACACTCTATATGAAGTTCAGAGTTATATACTAATGCAATACAGAATCTGAAACATATGAAAGCTAGAACTTAAGGCATCATTTCTTCATCTTCAAACTTCTGGCTGATTTTACAATTTCAAATAGGCAATTAAAAATACATTGCATTGCAGATCTTCCCTTGTATAAAGTTGCCATTACTGCTTCTGCTGTGATTACTATAATACCGTAGCACGAGCAGACAAACCTACAGAAGTGGGAGTTTCCTAATTGCATTAATTTGATTTGATTCTATTGTCTGATTTACAGAGCACTAACAACTTTCTTGCACTTTTCTTTGTAAATCCAGCCTCTTTCATGACTTATCCTCTCTTGCAAGTGAGGAACACAAACTTACACTCCCCACTTGACTGCAAACCATTACTGTGAGTTCAATTCCTGTTCACTTAAGAATCAAGCTGTTCACTTAAGAATCTCGAAATACCAGCATGAACAAAACAATGCATTAGACCCAGCAGCTGAACCAATTTGTACAACTTGAGAACTTTCTGACTGATGGATTTTATATCCATATTATCTGACTGCATATGCACAAGATTTCCATCTCAAATTATATATTTTAACATATAAAACAGTACAAATAATCCAAACTTTAAAATATCAGTTGTTTTAAGTCAGAATATTGTAAAAAGATACTTGTGGCAGAACATGGTAGATATTTTTCAATATGTTTAGGTAATCTATGAGGACTCCACTAATGTGTTTACACTGCACAGGATCTTACCTCTGGAGTGCTCCTGTGAGGATCAGGAGGGCTGTGGAAAACCTCTGTCACTAACTTGCTCATACATTTACCTGGAGCTCTCATGGCCTCTAGTCTGTTTCTCCTGATGCTGCTGTTCTCCTGGACTGGTCTGTACAAATCATTTTACCTTCCTGGGCAACAGTTTCACTCTTCTGGCAGGCTGACAGAATTACTGCAATCACATGCCTGAATAAAAACATTATTAAACATGACAAGGACATATTCTGAGGCTATAAGGTATTTTTAATTTTTTTTTAAGCAGCAGTCACTATTTTAACTACATTATACATTTTATTTTAGAGATTTATATTCTGTACTGGTTTGACACTTTTCCTAATTTTCTGGCAACCGGTTGAAGTTTCTGGATATACCCCTCAGATAAATCTTAAATGTCCTTAAAACCTCTGCAATGATAAAAAAACCCAACAAAATCAGAAAATTTCAAAATACCCCCAAAATTTAGAAGTTTAAAAACAAAAACTAAGAGGTGGGAAGCATATCTCTATGAAAATAATTGAATGTCCTTAATGCTGACTGTGAAATGGAATCAACAGAAAGAAAAGTCCCTGCTATTTAAAAGCTTACCTTCAATGTAATTCTAGTTAGGCATGCCACCTTAGCAGCTCAGTGACTCCAATTCTTCTACCCAAGGCCATGATCTGACAAAAGAAAAAGCCTGAGAAAACAAAATTTGATCAAGAAAAATTTTATAGAGGTTATAATTTCCACTGGACAAGTCTGCAGAATGTCCTTGGAAAACTCTGGTTTTTGTGCCAGCTGTAACTAAATGCACATGAACTGAGAATGAGCTGCCAGGTGGCTAAGAACATGGCTTTTACAAAAACAGAGGCTGCACTGTGCAGAAAAGTACTTGGCACTAAATAGTGTTAGCAAAATGTGATTATTCTGAAATTTAGTATATAATATCAGTAAAAGGAATTTTAGTCAATTTAGACAAAGAGAAGAGCAACACAGTTAAATTTGACACATTATACCAAATAAAGATATTTAACCAGAGTAAATTCTTTGCACATAATTTTAGAGATGCATAATTTGTTTGCTTATTATAATGTTATGTCCCAAATAGAATAGATGCCAGCTTGTGACATTCATTTCTGCACCAAGCTAACAAAAGGAAAGCAGTAGATTCTCTGCCAAGTCTCTGCCTGGTCTCACACCAGTAAAAGAGAGTAAATCGATGCTGTCTTCAAACACTTTAGATGGTGTCACAGGAGAAACAGGTAGGCTCTGCTTACTGCTTTCAACTTTCCTTTTAATTGATGATTATGCCAGTTTGTTGTTCTTTGGCTTTTAGAAACTAGGAAAGACATTTTTCTCCCTGGATTCCTCTTTGCTCAAGGCAGATTGCGTAGACACACCCAGTAAAGCTCATTTCATGCATGCAACAGCTGAATATACCTTTAATGAAGACACCTCAAAACTCTAGACACAAGAAAGTGTCAGCTTCAGGCACATAGCCTGATTAGAGCTCAGACTTAGAAATTAGTGCCAATTTTTTNCGTCTCACTTGAAAATTTTGTCCTTTTTTTTTTTTTTTTTTTTTTTTTGCAAAATTTTCACAAGTAGCTAAGTCTAACACCAAGATGTGGAAGCACCTCTCTGCAAGACAGTCTGGTAGTTTTTGCTATAATTTTTGAACATTTGCTGTGATTCCTGAGGAGGTTTTTATTTAGGTGACTACTACTGCTGTATAAAAACAGATTGCATTAATCCTGTAGGCAGGGGCCTGAAACAGGGAGCTAGACAAACTCAGGGAAAACATATCAGGTCACTTATATTGTATTCCCAGTGCACTATGCAGCCTCTGTCTCCATCAGTGCTGTCCTCCAAAAATGCAGGCTATGTCTGCAACCAGCAGTGCCTTTGCTGTTTACCAGGCCAGGTTTTCAGATAGTTACTTTGAACTCACTGAATCCCAAGTTACTTTGAGCTCATTGGAAATCCAGAGACATGTTCTGCACTCACAGAGTAAAGACAGCATTAGGATGCTGGAGCCCTCACACCCAGCAGAATGCAGGACCTCAGCAGCCACCCTCTCTCCTTGGGAGTGATGTTCTCCCTCATACAGCAGGACCCACCATGCTAGGCTGGCTCAGCAGGGAGGCAGGCAGCTCTGATCTGACCTTGACAATGGACTTGCCAGAGCTGGTAACTCAAAGCTTCAGGGCACTTCTGAGATGCTCCCACCTCCTGCTTTTCTTTCAGATACTGTATGTCCTGTATCTGCTTCAGCTACTGATGGGCACATTGTTTTTAAAGTTTATATCTTTCTGTCTTCAGCCAAACTGCTGAAGCTGGAATCAGACCCCTGCTTTGAACACAAGATGGTGCTCACTGAAGCTCTTCCTGAAAGCCATTTTTAGCCTCTTGATTAGCCCAGATTGCATTGCTGTTTAAAAACAGCAGATTATTCAAGATTCTTGCAATTCTAATGTGATCTTTAAAGTTAGCAGGCATCCTCAGCAGTGAGAAAGTAAAGATTAAAAGCTGTGAAACATTGACCTATGCTTCCAGAAATCAGCTAATAAATGAAACTGAAAAACTCACCAGCAATCAAACTGTTAATAGTAGTGCCTAATGCCTAATAAATTTGTGATCATGCTTATGAATTGTTGTATAGTAATATGTAAAATGACCTACAGCAATGTATGGAACTCCTCACATTGTAATATGGATATTAAAAAAAAAAAACCAACTTCATTTATTTGCTTTATTGGAATAAAAAGATATATTTAACTTTTGGAAACTGCTGAGATGCCAAGTCTCTTAGCTGGAAATAACCAGCTGGTAAGGATCACAGTCAAGATGTCTGGGAATGAGTAAGGCCAAAGTGAGTAGAAATGCTTATTTCAGAGTTAATAAGCATACAGTTAAGAGATGTGCTCAGAAAAAGAGTATTAATTATAATTGCCAACATTTCTTTAAAAATTCAAATGATCTTTATAAGAAAAATAAATTAGGGGACTGAGGAAAGACTTAGAATTTTTTGACCATTAATAGACTAGTGTGTTTATATATGTGTACTCTTTTCGATTATAGAAAATCCTTCTTATTGATACATCAAATTTTCTTTTGAATTAAAAAATAAATTAAAAGCATCAACTTCTCTGTAGTAGGTATTCATGAATTGTAGTTCATAGGTTTATGGGAAAAAAGGATCTGCTGTAAACTGATTATCTTGTGTTAAAATGAAAGATGTAAATAGGCTATGGGAACCAAAAAACTGAAGCTTTCATATGAAAACTGGAAAGAGCTGTTGTTTTACTTAAGGTCTGTCAACTCTGGAAACTATAAATGTTATAGAACACTAAGATAATTTTACATTTTTACTGTGTTCAATATTAAATTACTACTGATAGCTATTTTTAAGACAACACACCTGCATTGCCTTTTTTTTTTTTTTGTATCCATTATAAGCAGAGAATTACAGAATCAGGCTTTTATATTAAAGTCATTGAAGCAGGAGTATTGTTAAACTGCTCATGTAAAGCTCTAAATGGGCAAAAGCTAATGCAATCAAGTGTACATTTCTACTTGACATACAACAAATAAATATTGGCCAGGGGCTGATAGTCACAGTATCTGGAAGAAATAATACTGTCAAAATGGTGAAGCAAAGACAAGATGTCCAGAAAGAAATTTAGTGTCCCGCTGTCCACAGGGTGTGTATAGCTGCACTAGTATTCTAATTTTTGGAGGAGAGTTCCTATAATTCTAAAACTTGCTAAGCAATGCCAGAAAGCTGCACAATGATGCACCTCCAACTGTATTGCCACACACCATGTGCTCTAATTTGTTATCCTCAGGTCAAGGCACTAAAAAGTGTTCAGTGTCTGAAAGCAAAGCTAAATTCATACTACAGTTAAGATGTACATTTTTAAATTTTAAGTGTGATTAAGTACAGGAACAACTTCTTATGGATGCAGTGTTTTCTTTCTCACTTAAGACTTTTCATACCAGATTGACTGTACCATTGTCAAAAGATATGCTTTAGATCACTCAAAAGACATAAATATGTCCATTCCATTAACTATTTAATTGTGTGACTTGTGTGCAGAACAATCATAACCCATGGCCTCAAGGCTTAAGAAATCATGAAGCCATTTACAAGTTATTCATGCTTAGTCTGATTTTAAGTTAAAGGATAAAATCATAAACACATAGGGGTGAAGAAATCATGTGAGGAATAGGTAAACTTCCTCAAATAAGAAAAGATATTAAAATATATATTTTTAATGGCATTTACTTCCATGTCCTTCCCATGATGAAAATAGCATCTTCATTAATATTAATACATTTCAGGTAATGCTATTTGTTGTTTGACAGATGTTAACACAGTGCAACCAGTAGGGAAAAAGCCCAAATTAGCAAAGCGATCCTATTAAATCATGTGCAAACATGCTGTGTAAACAGCTGTTTATTATCTGCATCAAAGCAAATCCTCCTATCTCTTAGCAACTGAGCCTCTAGAAGATCTTCACCCCCATGTCAGATCTCTCACCAAGCAGATATGAGCTATATGTAAATAACAACAGTCTGTCACTCACAGTGGTGAGGCTGTCACCTTCCATGATAAGATCTGTTTGACCATTAACTCTAGAGATAATACAGAACTTAATTTTTCATCCACTGGGTCTGTACACTACTTTTATTAATAATACCTTAAGGAGGCATTATTGAGAGAATTTCATGGGACCAACTGTGGGTGGTTGGTAGGCAGGGCCAAACTGATAATTAACTACTTCCACTACTTTTTATTTTCAGCTAGTAAATTGAAAATAGCAGATTAAATTTTTATCAATTAAATATTTGTAATACTGAATTTACCACCATTCTTTAACCAAGATTCAGCCTAAAGAGTCTGAATTAATTGCGTTTAACTTAGAACACAGTCTTAAGAAATTTACTGCGTCAATCTTGATGGAAAATTGCTTTCCCAATGTTGACAGGCTTGAAGTTACTTCAATTTGAATTTTCGCCAGTGTCAGATAACCAGATGTCAGACTTGACCCTACCACTATCCTGTTTTAAAAATATGTCCTATATTAGAAACCTTTAATCTTCTTAGACACAAACACTTTTGATTTCCAGGGCAGAATACTTGCATGACAAGAAGAGAGATTTGTAGACCATTAGTAAGCTATTTTTCAAAACACAAGAGGATAGATTTAATGCACTGGTCTTCCTCAATTCCTCACAGTAAAGACAAGTTTTCTAGGTTCCAGCTAATCCTTGTAGCTTTTTCTGAATCCATCTCTGTGTGAAAATCTATCTGTGCACTTTTCCTTACGTGGATGCTGGACTTGGACCATGAGTTCTGGACACACCCACACTAACATCTTTGATGATATCAGTCTCAATAAGAAGGTCTACCAACTTCCACTTCATATTTCTCAGCTCCCAGCTGCTAGTAGTATAAGTCACAGACTGGAAAAGTGGCTCCCAGTTACACGTCTGTCTTCCATAATCCTAACAACATATGGTTTCTCATTCAGCCCTCAGTGCCATTTATCTCAGAAGAATTGTTCCTAAAATCATTCCACCAGCTTGAATGCATCTGTCTGCAAGACCACACTCTCTGCACATCATTTTTGATGGATGTGAGCCAGGTCAGGTATCAGAAGCTGAATTTATTTCACCTAGGGTTTCCTCTATGTTAGTGGATGGTCTGCCGTCATGCTAGGCAATTTACTGATTTCCCACAGGTCTGAGCATCAAGACAGAAGGTCAAGCAGCAGTTTTATTAATGCAGTTCTGAGAAGATGGGGAAAGAAGCAACTAAAAGAATAAGGAAAACAGGAAATAATTTCATAAATAATTTCAAACATAATTTCAGAAATAAAGCAAGGCAAAGTAGATCAATGTTCTTGGATTCTGATGGATTAAAAAAGTACACCATAATTCACTAATTCATTCTTGTTCAGAGGATGACAATATTCCATGTGACCATATTCCCAGTTATGATAAATGATCCTACCTGAAATAGTATTTGCCATGTGTTTTAGCATTATCAGTTAAAAGTGTAAGCTTCTGGAATGTACTCATCTGATGAGTAGTAGAAGATGGGCTATGAGACTCTAACCTCCATGAGCTGCATGCCTTAAAGGCCACAAAATTCCTGACCAAAATTCTACCTTCTTAACAAGTATACATCCCTTCTATGTACACAGGGCAAGATGGGAAATGTTCACGGCAATACTATCAGGATACAAACTATTTCCTATGGACTTTTATTTTTAAATCTAGATAATTTCCTCTGTTTCTGTTTCAGGTAGCTGTAGGATAATTGTACTTGGCATGAAAAAAGGCATGAACCCACTTTCCTTGGGACGTATTACTAGTTGAGTTTTCTCACTACTACAATTACAGAAATTACCATTATTATTGTATGTTAGAATCATAGGATTGTCAAAGCTGGAAGTGATTTTTAAAATCATCAAGTCCATCAACCCCTAAAGCACAAAAACACATCACCCAGTGCTGGATCCACACACCTCTTAAACACCTCCAGGGGTGGTTACTCTACCACCCTGGCCTATCTCTTCCTATGCCTGATCATTTCAATAGTGACATTTCTTTTCTAATATCTAATCTGAATCTTGTGTGTCTCAGCTTAAGGTCATTTCTTCTTATCCTCTCACTGCAGGCACAGTAGAAGAGACTGACCCCCACCTCACTGCAGCCTCCTTTCAGGGAGTTATAGAGAGCAGTGAGGTCCCCTGAGCCTCTTCTCCAGACTAAAACAACCCAGCTCCCTCAGCTGGGACATGTTCTCTAGTCTTTCACAAGCCTTATTGCCTTTCTCTGGCCATGCTCCAGCACCTCAATACCCCTTTTGAAGTGAGTGATCCAAAACTGAATACAGTATAGCCTCACCAGTGCCAGGTACAGGGGATGACCACTTCCTTGGTCCTGCTGGTTACACTTCCCTTGGTCCAGGGCAAGATGCCATTGTCCTTTCTCCCACCAAGGCCCACACTGGCTCATGTTCAGACAGCTGTCAACCAACACCCCCAAGTCCTTTCTACTGAACAGCTCCCAAGCCACTCTTCCCCCATCCTGCAGCGCTGCCTGGGGTTGTTCTGACCCAGGTACAGGACCCAGCACTTCACCTTACTGAAACTCCTGCAGCTGTCTTCAGCCCACTGATGGAGTCTGTCTGGCTCTGTCAGTAGAGCTTTTCTACCCTCAGGCTGTTAAGCAAGCTCTGAATTCATTAGGCCATTAGAGAGCTCAGCTCTAAGATCTATTTGAAAAGTCTCAGGCAGCCTTAAGTAGAAGACAAATATTGTCTGTTACTCCCCTGAATCTTGGTGCTACCAGACTTAAACAGTTCTGCCTAAGGAAACCCTGTGATAAGAAATATCACTGCTATGGGCAGTGGAACAATTTTAATGGTTGGGTTGTAGGATTTGTTTGTTTTTCTGTTACTGTGAGATTCTTACACTCTTCCTAAATTGAAATACAGCACAAAACAGCTTGTAAAACTGAGTCCAAGTGGTCAGGATATAAACTGCTCGACAATTACAGTTATTGGCACACTTGCACTATTATTCTGCAGATGACAAAAAATAATAACACCAGTTTTCCTGTAAGGCTCTTTGTGCTATCCTGACATCAAATGGAAGTGTGTTGTATGTTAACAAAGGCATTCAAAGGTCACAGTTATACAGCAAGGAGCACATTTATCAGAGGAATAAGCCCAAAATTTCAATGCAAAGAGCAGCATTGGAAAGAGCACTGGGATAATCATCAATACATTGTCTGGTCTCTGGTGACTTTATTATGCATTGTCTGTCTTTTACAACCTGTCTAACAAACCACTTGTCTGCCACAGTTCCTGATTAGGACAGTAACTATTCCACTGACAATGTCCTAATTAGGGCTAAAATTCATCCACTGAGACTGTATGTCTCTCTGGTGAGCCAGTCACTAAAAGAAATGTTCACATTCTATTGTTATCCGCTCCTGCTCCACTCCCCCTTATTCTCACTTTCTTTCACCTAATGCATTATTTGGGGACTGTAAAACACCTATCATAACCAAGTCCTATTACAGTATATACTTAGATTGTCAGTGAAAAGAAAAATTGTAATTAACGTTAACAATGAAAATTGTCAGAAGCAGTTGTAAAACCCACAGTGGAGAATTCTTGTACAGTTTTCATTAAGATATTTAACTGGCACAAGACTATGAAACAGTATTGCATATAATTAATGTCATCTTTTTGCACATTATCTGTTTAACCTTTTAAGTTGAAGTCAGTACTTTCTGATACAGTACTTTCTAATACTGTCTAAAATTTCCCATTGTAAAATCCTGGGATTTGGTTCCTACTTTTTGCACTTGGAGTATTTAAAGATTTCCCATGGAGCCTCAAAATCAGGGCTACTGAAACCTCTCAACAAAAGAATACCACTGTTTCCAAAACGGAAGCTGGAGACATTGAGTATTCAAACCCCTGTTAGGCTGTGAAAATCATATCCTCATGAGGATAAAGCTGCCATTTTTCTGGCATATGGATTTAGCATTTTCCAAATGTGAGGTGTGCTGCTGTTCCAAGTGTCATTGTTTCTTTGCTCTCAGTGAAGCCCTGCAAAACTCAATGGTAAAACCTTTGTCACCACCTCCTTGCAGCTGCCACCAAAACCACCCTTCTGACTGGCTGAAGTGACCAAGGGCTATGCTAGGAGGCTGATGGCCTCTTGAAAATCACAATTCACTCAGGGTATTCCATAGTATCTGGTCTTAGGCCTTTCTGCGTCAACAACATAGAAATTGAACACAAAAAAGGGAGATTAAATAGTGATATTAAAGTAATACAACAGGAACTCAAGAAGAATCATGATTTCTTATGGAAATCAATGTGAAAGCCTGCATTAAGTCACTGACTTTAATTACATAGTTATCACAATATGTCTTTTGAGATAACTATCCCATGCCCTCAAGAATGGGATAGTTATTCCATTAACAGAGCAACCTCAAGAGACTGGGAGAAATCGGAATTATTTTCCTTACTCCGGGGACTTAATGCATTAAGAAAGTATTATGCAAAATGCAGCAACATATTTTACAGCAACCCAGAAAGAAGCAGCAGATCCTAGAAACAGAAACAGTTCATGTTGTAGGGGACATTGGAAAGTCAACTAGTTTGAGTGTTCCCTCAAAGTGAGATCAGCACCAAATTAAGACCACTCTACCTAGGGCTTTTCTTAGCAATGTTGTGGAGACCTCTGAGAACAGAGATCCTGGAGCTCCTTGGGTTGCCTGGTCCCTTGTCTAAACATGGTCATAGTGAATATTTTTCTGTATTTACACTCAGCACCTTCGATTATTTCAGGGGATAATGACTAATTCTTGTTTTCCTGCTACACTCTTCACTAATTACTTGCCTTCTTGATATCCTCCCAGTGCCACTGGGTAGCTCCTCTTAGGTCCCCTGGAGCCCCTCTCTGCTCCTGGCTCCTGCACAAGTCAATCTCTCTCAGACTCTCCTCACAGGATAAGTGCTCCAGACTCCCAAACATCTTGGTGCCCTCTGTTGAACTCCAGTTTTTCAGTGACCTTCTTGGTCACCTTTGGGCCCTTTAGGGGCCCAAACCAGTTCCCAGGTGTAGTCTTAGTGTCAGGTAAAGGAAGGGCAAGCCCTGCCTCTGGCTGTGCCCATGCAGACACAAGGCAGCATGCTGCTGGCCCTCATCACTGACAGGAGAACAGCACTGGAATTTAAATTCTAGCTGAAATTAACTTGAGAACTAGGATCACAAGTCAGAACTTTGTCATGATGAAACACTGATCCCGCACACAGGAAGAAAAATAATTTATTTTATTTTATATTTTGCCTTTTGTTCTTTGTTCAGACTTCCAGCTACTTCCATCAGGTTTTGCTACTGCGTAAAGTGTTTCTGTAATATGTAGCACATCTCATTTTCCTGTTTATATTTTAAGCATTTTAAACCTGAAGTGTATGCCTAAGATAAGAAAATGTTTGGTAACTAGTTTTTTTTCACTAGTATGAGAACATAAAAGATTTGAGTAAGCAGAAAAAGATATCTATTTTCCCTGGAAGCAAAGACTTATTTTAGTGTTTGGCTGTGTGTCAATCTGCTTGCCTTCAGACTCTTAACACTGTGACCAACACCACTTTGCATATTTGCACATAGAAGCAATATAAAAAACATATAATGATTTTAAATAATTGGTAAGCATATACACAGATGTTTTAGAGTTATTTTAGACAAACCTATTGTTCTTTTTAGAGCCATCACAGAATTCCAAAAATATAACAAACGCTGCTTTCAACTGTTGTAACCGCTTCTGTTCTTCATCTGTTCAATTTTCAGTTATTTATTTTTCCTTTATTGAATTTTAAAAACCCTCTTTATTACTAAAAATACATTCACTGCAAACACTGTATCTGTACTTTGTATAACTCCAAAAAGCTCCCCTGACTAAAACAAGACTTGAAGATTTGCCTCAGAAGCAGAGAAAGACTATCAGACCACAGAGTATTTTTAATAACTATATTAGAACAGGAATTATTCTTTTTTAAAAAGTTCAACCAACTAGCATGAGCTATGGAACTCATATTTGAATCTTTTTTGTAAATAATTATTACCTGTCAGGCCTAATATATAACAAAAAAGTTAATTATGAAAATATTTTTACAGTAATATTGAATTGATTTATTTGATAAATATATATGAACAAATGGGGATATGTGATGATGTTTTTTTCTTTCTTCTTTCTTCTTTCTTCTTTCTTCTTTCTTCTTTCTTCTTTCATCTTTCTTTCTTTTCTTCTTTCTTCTTTCTTCTTCTTTCTTCTTCTTTCTTCATTCTTCTTTCTTCAATCTTTATTTACTTTTCCTTCCTTCCATCCTTTTTCTTTCTCTGCCTTTTTCTTTCATTTCCCACTAGTACTAAGCTTCTGGGTCTGAACTTGCATTTGACTAATTGCCACAGGATTTACTAGTTAAGGAGCCATTAAAGATTTATATTGATTGAGAGACTATTCCTCATTTTGTAAAAGTCCTAATACAAATCACTGATGTTTCTAAAGTCCTATCAGAAATAGCATTTTTTGATTTATTTTGTATTTATTAATTTGTGATGAAATGATCAAATTACATAAGTCTTTGACATGAAGGTGTTTAATCACTTGAAAAATCCTGGATCAGTTAGCATCAAATTACACATGTCCACATCTAATAGGATTGATTCAAAATCATATAAACATAGAATCATAAAATTATTTAGGTTAAAAATTTGTAGTCCCTAGATTAGAATGTGTCATATACATTCCCTCTAAACAGGATCAGGGCAGACTGTATATTTGATGAGTGTGCTGGGGCTTTGTAAACCAAATTTCATTTGTGGTACGAAGCATCTGGATGCCTGATGGACTGTAAATGTTGACTTCTGTCTAACCTTACTCTTTCTCAGACCAGTAAAACACCAATCAAATTCAATCTATAGGGAAAGTACTTTTGCAAAGGCATTTCATTCATAGTTGATTTTCAGAGAGTGAAGAAGGATTAGAATAACTGAGATTATGGATAAACTCAGTGAAAGGGAAGTTCCTTGAAGACATGTGGCACATATACTCCTGTTAGAGCTGTGTTTAAGGATTATAACTGTTTCAGAAAAGCATATAGAATAAGAATTTTTCCTCACCATTCCCTTTTCTATCAGGTCATAATTAAAAGAGTGGTGGTCACATCCCTTCTTGAGGAGGGAATGACGAGTGCAAGGCCTTTTCATGAAAATGTGCACTATTACCCCAAAATATAGGGATCTAACCCCTCTGCCTGGCTCAGGTACATCTTGATAAAAGATATACCTTTTACCCAGTTCTTTACTATACCTCCTTAAAACTATATCAGATATCCCGTTCTGTATTTTAAATAGGCAACTTCAAGAGACTGTTTGCCTTTAGAAATAAGTGACTAAGCAGTTAGTTGACCCATATGAAAACCATGCCTCAGGTTTTTTCAGGAACATATTTCTCCAAAATTAGTTCAGATAAGGAATTAACACATTGATGTGTGGGTCCCAGCAGAAGAGAAGGTAACTTTAGTTTTCTTGGTTGTAGAGTTCTGCATAACCAGCAAGCAAGAAGTAAAGAGCATGACAATATTGTGAGTACCCCATACTCAAATTAACCTATTTGGTTGTCAGTTAACTTTACGCTTCCTTGGCTTATTTTTCCTTGCTGGCATAAATGCAAAATCGCTTATTTCCAAAGAAATCATCAACAAGAACAAGGGCGGTTTTTTTGATACCATCACCATTAACATATTGTGTCCTGAATACTAGACAGAGGTCATATGACCCAGGAAGCCAACTGGAAGCCAAAGTTTCAAGCACAAACTCTACTGTCTTTTAAGCTGTTCTTTTTTTGCTATCTCCTTCACAGCTGTACTCCTGCAAATGAGGTTTCCAGTGCTTAGCAGTTTTAGTCAGTGACTAGACAGAGATTCTGAGCAAGTGGAAGTTGAAACTGCAACACAGCTTCTGAGGAGTTATTATTGCTATTTACTTTTGTGTTTAAAAATAGTTCATATGGTTTGGTTTAGTTTGTTTTTGTTTCCCCTTCCTTTCTGGACACATTTACTACAAATCAGGTTTTAATCTACTGGGAGCTTGGAAACTTCTGTTCTACAGCCTGAAACTCTCCCTCTGATACTACTGAGGGTACAAAGGAGAAAAACTTCACAAGGGAAGCTTTTCAGCCCAGCAAGACATTCTCCTGAATTTGAGAATGGTTTCTTAGAAAGGAAGCCTACATACCTATTAGAGGAATTTATTTTGAAGTTCACTGAGGGTAAGACTGTGACTTTTAGCATGGCCTTGAGCAAAGAACCAATGATCTGCAGCACATGGCAGGCAAAGGGATTGATTATATTTTGTGCATCCTTTAAAAACTCTCCAGGACAGCAGTGTTTTGAGAAACAGGAGCTGTCATCCTTCTCTCTTCCCCAGTACTGACCACCTATTAGATCTCAAGGGGATTATATTTCTGTAGCTACTCTGATCCAGCAAGAAGCAATAGGGGAGTTTGTCCCCAGCACCCTCCATCATGAGTTCATTGACCTGCTTGGGATAAACTAATTGTGTTTCTCTATCACCTGTGGATGAAAACAACAGAATCGCTGATCCTAACTCTTGAAGTCTAGGGTATAGTCTACTGAGCAGAGATTTCAACCATCCCGATTTTATGTTTCAGAAAGAATTTAAAACGCAATTTCCCACAAAGGTTCTAACAAAAATGAAAGGGTGGTGCAAAAGTGACAAATTCAAGGGAAAAAAATAAGAATGTGTCTGTATTTGTTTCCTATGAAGAAATTATAACACAGAGAGCTAGAAGAGTATTTTTGTAGAGAGTGGACAAATGGATAAAATATGCAAAATTGAGATGATATGTGCTATACCATTTTGTGACAGAAACTGTAAAATCAGGCCATTTACTTCCTGATTTATACAACAAAACACGTGCCTGACAATCATATAGAGTCCCAGTCTTATAAACTGTCATAGAGCTGTACCTCCAGAAAAAGGGTCTTTCAAGGTATCAAAATTGCAACTAGTACAAAATTATTGGCATGACAGAAAGCAAATAAACTATTAATCATTCTCAAGGTCTTGACATAAACACCGAATGAATTTTTAAAAACCACAGCAAAGTACATGCATGAAATGAGGGTCTTAATTCTGCCCTTAATGGTACATTGCTTTCAAGTTCAGGCAATCTCTTTGCTTCCTTTAATATATATTCCTTGGTGTACTCTCTGATACATCCTGGTCAAACTCATCTTTTCCCCTTGTGTGTATACAGCACATGACTTTGATTTATCTCAGTCATAAATGCAGAAAGTAAACTGTAAAATTATTGCTTCAGAAACAGTTCTAAAAAAGAGTTTAACACAAAGTACTGTTTTATTGGCTTAGAAAATATATGAGACACTAACAAAGTCATTTTTCCAGGAACCATATCACCTCATCAGGATCATTGTGAAATAGATTTTTAGTTATCAGAATGAAGAAGTTTGGTTGCTAATTACCACTCAACTGCAGAACCTTGGCCTGTATATGCCTAGGATTTTCTGTTCCCCCACTGCAATAAACACACAGCTGTCTGCTTCAGAATTCACTAGTAGCTATAAAATAATGATACAAAAGCAAAGGTTTTTCATTCTATACTAAAGTATAAAGCCACTCTATTCTATTATAAAACCATAAAAAAAATAAACGCATTCCAAGCATTGAAAACCTCACAGTAGGCATGAAGAATGCAATCACACTTGACACGTTTCTTCTGTGAACAATGAAGCATGCAGTCATAACCAAACTGCTATGTCTGCATCCTAGCAAATACATTGACTTTTACTATGGACCAGATTGCATCTTTGCCACATACCCCATGTCAGAACAAGCAAGCTGAGAAGTGCTTTGATGGTTGCATATGTTGTTATCGTGCAGCCCCAACGAACAGCAGTTTCACGAGAATGAACTCTCAGTCTATTTAAATATATGTGCTACAGTGCAACCTCTTGCTAGTTCAGCATATGTCCTATATTGGGCTTTATATCTCACCGTGATAGTTAAACCCTGTATTTTTTTCACTGCAGAGCTTCTTCTATGGAAACAAATGTACCTATGAGAGCTAGAGATAGCACTGTATCTAAAGCAAATATCATATTACTTCTGAGACAGCACAAAGCTCTAACTTCATTTCTTGGCTTCCTCCTGTCAAGCAGAGATTCAAATAAAGTCTTTGATCAGTGAGAAGCCATAAGCAACAGCCAGAAACATAGATGTGGTTAACAGTTGACATCACTGTTGCTGATCCAGAAGACATTATGTGCTCCCCAACAGAATGGTGGAAATAAGGCTGACAGTGTCTCATGTAGTGAACAATATTGTCAGCCCTGCAATGCAAGGCTAAGAACAAACCATTCTCAACTGTCACCATCTAAAATCCACACAGGCCAGCTAATAACAGCTGGAAACGAGGAAAACAAAACAAAAGCAGATAAATGAACAACTACTTCTCAATACTTCTTTTGCATACCAGTTTGTGTATCAAGTTAATAGGTTTTGGTGGCTAGAATACTTCCAAAATTTTTGGGCAATAAAACAGCAGTGTTGAGTGAAGAATATTTTCAGTTTATACAGCATAACTGGTATTCAGGTTGGTTTGTTTTTCTCTTTTTTTCATACATATAACCATATGTAATCTTTCCATATACATAGTAGCTGTTTGAAAATATTCATCAATGTTGTTGCTATATTTCAGTGTTATGGATTAATTCTCTTTAGGGATATTTTTTCAATGTTCTTGAAGCTCAGTATTGGTGTTTGGGGTTTTTTTTTGCCAAAGGGGCCATTCAAATTATAGGAAGAGAGCTGAGGATCAGTATGTTCCTTAGATCTAACTCCTCCTGCCCTTATTGACCTTAAGGGCAAATTGAATTACCTGAATTCAGGTTTCTTTCAAAACCAATTTGTTCTAACAGTAGGCACATTCTCTTAGGAAGGTTCTAAACTTTTTTTTTCTTTTTTTTTTTTTTTTCCCAGAAATCAGATAGGGAGAAGAACCAGGGAGTATACATAAGACACAGAAAGATGAGCTGTAGTGAACAAAGTAAGAGTCTTTTTTCTATTTTATAAAATCACTGCTGGTTTCAAGGATAGTAAAGGAATTATATCTCAAATACATATATGCTTGTACTAAGCACGTGTATAAGCCAATCTGTGATTGTCTAAGACTTTAAGGAATGGTTTCAACAAATATAGTTTCTGTGTGTAAATTTGAAATTTGCTCCTCTTAAGTGTCTACACTGGTAAACCTAAGTTTTCATATATAGAGGCACCTTGGCTATATTCTTTCAAACTAATTTCCAAAAAATTTTTCTCCATTACTACTAGCAAAGACTACCATTCTATCATAATTTTCCATTAAAAGAGAAGTAACATTGCATCGGTTGCTGTCATTGTGGGATGCATAAATCCAGTAAGAGTCTTCAGTCTTTAAGCAAAATTGATATGATGAATATAATTGAATTGATATTGATGACATAATTCATAGTGCTTAAAAATGTACAGGCTTAAGTGCTTAAAAATGTATTTTGTTTAAGAGCTGCTATCTTCCTGTTACTTAAATGTCTGAAACAAATCTCAAATCACCATACTGTTTTGCTGAACTTTGCTTTTTCATCACATTTAGTAGCAACTAGCAATCTTGTCTTTCCTTTCTTTTATTTGCTATTTCATCACCCTAAATACTTATCACTGTCTTTTCTTCAGTCTTGATTACTGTTTTCCTTTTTCTAGTCACACTTTATAAATGTTGGTTATTACTTCTGTTTGATTTTTAATAAAAAGGCAAAGGAGTGCCAATATTAATTTCCTCTCTCAATAATTCTAGTACTTGTCTCATTCATAGTGTAATTATTTTTTTTTTGTAAGACTTATGAAAGCTGTTACTATTTTGAGATAACAGTAAATCAGTTTCTGCACAATTTTGGTTTGAGAAGAGGTTGAGCATGACAAGCACCACCCAGAGTCAGTTTTTCTGAGAACAGTTGCAAATATAAGCACTTGAAACACTCAGCTTGCAAATAGAAAGTTTCAGAAAAGATGACCAACAGCATTACCAGCAAAAGCATTACCAACAAAAGACAGCATTACCAAGAAAACTTGAATTGAGGAATTGCCAGTTCCCAGCACTGAGGACAGTCTGTTGAGAGATATTGCCTACTGCAAACTACAAATGAACGTTGTTTCTCTGTACTGACTAAGGCATCCTGAGTATGACCAGGCAGGAGCATGCAGATCCTGGAGCTCCCCACATTGTAAAGAAACCACTGTGAAATACTGAAGATTAAAAAGTAGGTCAGACTTAATAAATGCATTCATAAGTAATCCACACTTCAGATCCTGATATGAAATGGATGAAATCTGTGGTCTGTTCAGTAACTACAGATTCACCCTATTGGCTTTTCTTATGCTAAAATACTTGTGCACACAGAAATGGCTTATGTATATTTGCATCAAAAAGGAAATTAAAGAAGCTGCAAAATTAAACCCTCAATTCTAAATAAGAAAACTGCACAGCAGATTGGAGCAGGGCCAAATGTAGTAAGAACAGTCACTGTTACCTAGTAGATATTATATGTGGAAAAACCATGACCTTGCCTAGGAACAGTGGAAATGGCCAAATTACTTCTTTCTGGCCTTCCTTCCTCAACTGCAAATAAAACACAATTCTTATTACATGCAAAACACTATCTTTCATTCACTATTAACAGAGTATTTTTATGGGCAGTATTTTATGACTGAAATATAATGTATAATCAACTGCTCCACAGATCGTGCTTTGTGCTAGAAAGGACTATAAATTGTAGCAGCTTTCAGTGCTGAATCTGCCTCTGGATGTTGACACTGGAGCTGCTCCACCTTGCTTCTTTCTCCAGGTATGAAGCCAAAACATCCTGCTCTTAATGCCAGATATAAAAAAAAAGCAAAGGCAGTAGAAGGATGGCAGCACACTCTTACTTGGAAAAGCAAAGGTTTTGAAACATGATTGTGTTCCACATGGAAAAATATGAGTCTCCACTGCTCTTTCATTTGCCTGTATTTACAAAGTCAATGCTCACGGTATTTTTATACTTAAATAGAAGTCCTTGGCTCTCAGTGGACCTCCCAGGTAGTTCATGTGGGTGTTCCACATAATACTTAGTCTCTTGCTTTTATAAGCAAACAGACACAGCTTCTAAAGATGCCTGTAACCTGTGAAAGCAGTCCTGCCATTAGGGAAATTAATGGGAAAAAATTATCTGGTTGTCTGTCTATTCCTGACAGCACATCAGAGGCTTGGGATGCTTTTACAAGCACAGGGGGGCTGATAGTCCCTAACAAGTAGAAGAGATCCCTCAGACATCACACTCCACCAAGACATGCACATTGTCCTCATCTTTACTAAGCTCCTTTCTTATTCTCCTTATTGCTTTCACCTTTATACTGACATATCTCTGCATGTATGTATACACACAGTCATAAGCAAATTCCATTGTACTAATATCCCTAAGAGTATTGGAGTTTAAATTTTTGTGTGCTAAAATTGTTAGAGCGTCACCCCACAGTTTTCAGACTACTTGAACCCTCTCAGACAGTGCTTTGGCACATATGGTGAGTTAAGCAAAGCCCAAGGACCATGCTTAGCAGGGATATGAAGATTACTCCTGTTGTGGAAGGTAAAATAAGATGGACTATAGTAATAAAGCAATTACGATTAAGGCCAGAGATAAGTCCAAGTACCATTTCATTTACTAGTAAATAAGTCATATTTGCACCTCAGAAGTAGCATAACAAATGAGAACTCCAGGGAGAAAACTCTTAAACATGTGTTTTTCATTTTTACAGATGCTATGAGTGTGAGCATATTCCCTATTTCATCACTCCTTTGCTGGAGTTCTAGTCAAATCTCTATTCATGTCACCAGAACTCTCAACACAGTTGAAAAATGATAAACCAAAAATCTATTCCCCCATATACTGAATATTTGCAGATCTAGAGACCTTTTTTTTCATACTTACAGCATTATTCCATTGAAATTAATGGGGTTTGGAGGGCATTGTAGAGATGTAAACAATCAGCCATCATAAGATCATAAACAGCCCATATGTTTCCATTGATTTTGAGGGTACTCCAACAGTTCTCCAGCAAGACTAAGTCCCTTAAGGAATAGTTTTACAGAGTTCTTTATAAATTATACATAAATTTAGATTTCCCAAACCCTGATAAGCTGATGCCCAGGTTTTCTCTGCAGGGAAACAAGCAATCATATATTTAGGATTTCCCAAACAATCCCTGTGCTTTATGAACATGAGTTCAAGAATTATTAGAATAATTACCCTTTACATTTAGGCAGCTGAATAGGCTCCAGAATAAACTGTTACCATAGAGGTAAGGGATTGAAATAGATCAGACATTATAGCATCTATATACAAGAACAAGTGGGTAAAAATTTTCCCATGCTAGCAAAGCTTGAAGTGACAATCAACAATTTGCAATATTTGATGAGTGTTAAGCTGGCATAGTCCATCTGAGAGGGAAGCAAGTCACAGTTAAAATTTCACAAAGAAGCCAGTGTTCAGGTGAAGGCTTTTTTGCTTTGTCCCCTTTTTGTTTCGTTTGAAAGCTTGGAGGCACTGGGAGCAGATCAAATGACCCACTGTGGCTTTGATACCACAGCAACATGCACAGAAAGCATACAATTCTCTGAGTGCAGTCCTGAGCAGACCTTCCCCCTTTTTGCTGTCAGCCTGACATGGTAGAATGTCCTTGCTGCAGAGAGCCCAGCGGGGGCCAAGGGCAGAGGCAGCTCTGATACTGCAGGTCGCTGCAGGGTGAAGAGTCGTGCCGAGCTCAGAGACGAGGACTGTCACTCACGGAATCATTAGCAATGAAAAGAGGCGGCGAAGCTTGTTGTGTTGTCATCACACTGTAAGAAGGTTGGCTGCAGCCCAAATTAACTTGCTTAGGGAGTGTGAATCAAAATGACATGCAATCTGAATGTTAATGAAAATTTCCTTGTGCTTTAGACTTTAGATTCCATCCAGAAAGCTGTCATCTGGAAGACATCATCCATCTCCTTTCCCCTTGCTCTCTTCTTAGGATATGCATTTGCAAATATAAATGAAAAGAGGAACTATTTATTTCTCTTAAAACTTGCGCTGCTTGGATCTCCATTTCCAGAGTACTGTGTTGTTTCCAGAAATTTCCCCGTGTTGTAGCAGATAAAAAAGGAAAGCAATAGAGAAAACACTCAGCTTTTCCAGTAAGAGAATTGCAAGGGTTTCACAGGCAAATAAATGTCATACCTCTAAGTGCTGTTTTACAGTAGTTAAGCTGTACTGTCACAGAGAAGGTTTCCACATATTACCAGAGGACTGGACTATTCAGGTGTTATTTATGATATTCATCCATGTAAGACAGTGTCAGTGAAAATCACACATTTTCCAACCCAGACAACAGAGCAACTCCAATGCGAAACCAGTGTACAGAGATGGAAATAAAAGGCAAGCCTTTAATGTATACAATCATCCATTTCCTGACTAATGTGCAATCATATGCCTCACCATTTGGCAAGAAGCATAGCTAATTTTAATTAGTATCATTTTTTCTAACAGCTATTAGAGACTCTGGGATTGCTAAATTCAGAGGTCCTCTTCTCTCCCTCATGCACTTAAAAGGCAGCACAAAACTGAATTTCTTGTCACATGATGTTCATCACAAACTTCTTCACACTACATATCAAGGAAGCTGCTATATGTGTTACAAGGCAAGTAACATGTTATCAATAACTAAGAAACACTCCTTCTTATTGAAGTCAAAAGAAAATTAAAACTATCTTGAGAGATTTAAGATCATAAAATGGTGGGCACTGTGTTGGAGGTTTGTGCATGAATGGAATGGTGCCACTGCTAGATGTTCCTCAAACTTTTATTGCAGCATCAGTCACATAATAGGGTTTTAGACAATTGAAAGATTGCAACAGCTCATATCTGCCAGCAGCAGCCAAAGATTTCTTTGTTACAGGGCATTTTAAAAACTTTCTAACCAACAGCATATTACTAAAGCTTACAGACAATTGTTCCAGCCAATCACTAAAAGCACATATAGACCTACTTCAAACAATACTTTCTTGTATGCTTTCTATTAACAATAAACAATATTCTATTACTGAGCTTAAAACTTTCTACTATCTTGCTAAGCATATTTGTCTGCAGTGGCCTATTCTAGCCAAGCCTAAAAACTCCAACTATTGTTTTATGTCCTTGCTCACTGTTTCATTGTATCTTCTCCTACTTTCAAGCTCTGTAACTGCAGCTAATTCCAAGTTCTGCTCTTCCTGTTTTTGAGGCCTACTTTCACAGCTTTCTGAAACCCTTCTTACCTTTAGTATTTCCCACATGCACTACTGGTCTAAATTATAATTTAGTTAGTAAACTATCCAAATTCCTCTGTAAAAAGCCCCTCTGTATAGAGAGTAAGGAGTTAGATGTGGAAAGATAATATAAAAAGTGGAAGACATAGATTCAAAACGTTTCATGTGTTCACTTGTAAGGTTTAAGAGCTACTGTTCCAGTATTACCTTTTTGCCTTTCTTCTGGTTTTTGATCAGATAACTATTGAATAACATCAGAAGTAGTTTTAGGTATTCTGCTTTTTGAGTCAATCCTAAAAAGATTTCTAAGGATATTTATAACAATTACTGGGTCTATTGAGGAAAAGGTGATGCACAAAAATAGCCAGCCTATTTTTAAGTCTATCTATCTATTGTTTTAAATCAATAAAAAACAGATTTTGGCTTAAAAGAGAATATGAATTCCTGAATCTAGAAAGAATAGTCTTACCAGATTCAAATAATTGCTTCAACACAGAAATGTGAACACAGTGCTATGACTGAGAGACAGTTGAACATTTGTAAAAGTATTAGGATAAATTTTGTTTTAGAATAATACTATTAATCCAAAAGGATTCAGATTTTAATAAATATCAACACATAAAGAACTGTTGGTGAACTTTGAAGATTCTGTATTTGGGCTTTTTTCAAGTTACTTATTTACCCTTTCAAAAATTTGGTTGGAGAAATGTTGTTTTTTTTTTTTTCTGCATTTGAGACAGTAGCACACTCAAGAACTAATGCAAAACAGACTGAAGTCAATTGGGAGTATTCCAGTTTGGAAAGGATGGCTGTATCTGCTTAAAATTGAGTTTCTGATTCAGTATTGTGTTTAGTCAGTGTGTACACTGTTGTATTTCAAAATATTGAACCAAGAACTTGGATTGGAGTACAAAAGGATGAGTTAGGTAGCTTCAAACATGTTAGTTCAAAAATTTTAAACCACAAAGTCCTGAGAGACACCAATATTTTCAGAGGTAAGTAAGGTTATCTGAGGTGCCTGACAAGCACAGCTGTACATCTCCACCTTTTACATGGGATAAGTCAGATCTTCTCTGAGCAAGCCCAGTTTTAAAGAAGCAAGAATTGACTAAAGAGAAAAAGGCATTACATGGATATCAGCCATGAACAGAGTCTGCAAATCTTTGAGGACAGGGTATAATTCTGGAGAATAAGATTTCATTGTTCTGCTTTTTTTTTTTTTT